>JADDOH010015553.1:24226-254035 GCA_016648135.1 Agrypnia vestita
TTTTTTTTAAATAAAAATAAATAAAAAAATATATATATATACATTTGTAATATAACATATATGTATATTACAAATAATAAATAGGAAACATTTCTATCGAAATCATATCACCTATATGTATGTACAATATCAAATCTTTTACTTATTTACCTACTCATTACACAATTTATATCTACTTATTAAATATTTTTGATTGTATTTATATTTTATTTAAATTTTATGTTTATTAGTGCAAAAATATTTTAAACTGTTTAGGAAATATTTTTTTTATAATAAACATCCGATTCTGTCCGGAGCGATCTGAACTTCGTCCAAATTTAAGATAAATGACGTCCCAATAGCTTATGGTTGTCGATAAAAATTGAGATAGTTTATGTTTTTTCATGTATGAATGATTAATATATTCGTTCTGAGAAAGCAAGATATTTATGTACTATGTATAGACTGAGAGAAAAAATACATTTTTTGAAGAGCAACATTTTGTCTAACCTAAAATAGGACTAACTTGCTGGTCTGGAGTGAGGTTCGAACCCGCGACCTTTGGATCACGATGCGAGAGTCCTAAACACAAGACCAACAGAGTAGCCTGTTGATCTTGTGTTTAGTTCTTGTGTCCTTTTTTCATGGCACAATCGTTTAGCTTAGTTTGAAAATAGTAAGAATATTGATGTGATACGTATTCCGTATTCACATCTCTCTTTAAAAAAAATTAAAAAATACAAGATTTAATCTCGTTTTCGCAAAATGTGAATTACGGAACATATTGAAATCAATAATACAATTATTTTATTTTCTTCAATTTGAGCACGATTTCTTTGTGGTGACATTATTAATATAATTAATAAGGATATACTTTGTTTTTACCATTAATTTGTTAGAAATATCAACACGTTTCATGGCCAATGGTCTCTTCATCAGGGTACAACGTGTAATAAAAATTAAAAATCAAAACTCGAAGTAAAGACAATAACGAAATAAAAATTAGTATATGAAAAATTAATAAATTAAGTAGTAATATAAAAAAAACTTATTTAAAAGATAACTATTTGTAATACCGTAAATATAAAAGATAACCGGCTATTCATAATATTTAATTTACTATTTATTCTTATTATTGATTTTTAGTATACGTTGTATCCTGATGAAAGTTCCATTGGCCCCGAAACATGTTGGTTTTTTCAACAAATCAGTGGCGTAAACAAAGTAGGATATTCTTATTAATTATATCAATTATTTTATAAAAGTTGAGAAATATTACATAATAATAAACTATGAAACCATGCATACACAGGTGTTTCTCTTGTTTATCAATAAAACATCCCCATATCACGTACGCCTGGTTGTTTAATGATAGGATTTATCAATTATTTCGCGGTCAAATCAATTCATATTGTGGTTGACGGGCGATCACGAACCACCCCGCTACCGAGGCTTCCAACTGGATTTAAATTACATCATGTGAAGTAAAAAAATGACGTCGGTCATTGTTCACGTTCGATATGAGTCATTTTAATTCGAAACAATTTATTAAGCCGGGTTTATTGACTTTATCCGATCGGCATAATGCACATCAACAATTCTGTCATTAAAAGTATGCATAGAAATTAATGTAAATTTCTTTGAATGAGCTTATTTATATACCTGTCACTAGAATTGTTATATAATGTGATTGGAAATTGGCAAAAGAAGGTTGAAAGTCAACTGAATGTGGCAAAACTGCATGTTTTTAATCCGATCTTGAGCCAAATTACAATGCAGGGATTTCGGGATTCGTGTTTCATTAGAAAATGCGTATTTCCCATTCATTTTACATTTTTAGAAGAAGAATTCTCAATCGTCTTACACTTTTAGGGACTTACTCAGGAAGATCAGCTTTATACAAAATAAATAAATAATAATAAATAAAATAATAATAATAATTAAAAAATGCAAGATTGACAAATAATAAAAGATTGATGTAAATATTTTCATTGGTTGACGCTATCATAACAGTCGTGTCTTCGCCCCTCTTACATACATCATTGTATACTTCGAAAATTTTGATCCGAGGAGTATGACGTAATATAAATACTAATATTATATTATTGTTAAATATATTTAAAAATGTTTTAGTTATCTTTCAGTACCAGTTTAAATACATACCTATATAAAATGTTATCAACATATCTTATCCAAAAAAATACATATTTTAATAACAAAGCGGAACTATTAAAAATTATTTTCTCTAAATTGTTTAATAATATATCGGCCACTTAAGGACTGATACTAGAACTCATAGCTTAACCCTCTTTTTGTTTAAAAATGGTATTGTCATCGATTTTATTACTTTTTTATTTGTTAGTATATATTGTATCCTAACGAAGGGGCCATGGGCTCTGAAACATGTTAATATTTTTCAATATATAAGTGGTGAAAACAAAATACATTTTTATTAATTATATTAATGACGATACCACAAAATCATTTTGCTCTTTTGAAGAAATTACTGTAATCTGTTTGTTTCACACACATCTACTAATTTCTGCGCAAATATTAAATCAAAGCCAGTTTTTCCGCTATAATGATTATAAATATAGTGAATTATTGACATTTGACAGATCTCAAGACATTTCTCGTAGAAATTTCCGTCCCGTTTGGTGTTGGGATAATAATCACTAATTATAATAATTTTGTTATCATGAAGATAAGGGGGTGAATGTAAAAATTTTGTTACAATTAATAATATGCCCAAAGTAAAAGCAAACTATCTCATTTGCTTTTCATTGGATTATGGTTACTTACCTACCTACTTATCCCGGGATTCCTAAAAATGTAAACTGGGTTAGGATCACGGAATTCTGGGAATTGATTCTCTACCTAAGACAAACGCGTAGCATTAGCCTATACTAACAATATTTCATTATACAATGATTTGATTCACATGAAAAGATTTCCTGAAAGAAATGAGTAGCATACAACATTTCACCCTTTCTACTCACCCCCGTAAACTTAAGGTGAGGATGTGTGTAGACGAAACCGTGTATTAACAAGTTATAGTACCTACATATAGGAGATTCGTAGGATCGTGGTAATTAATCCATTAACTAACTAACTAACCATCACGCCGTTTCGCCGCAGGTGTAGGCAGAGAGGATAGTACACCATATTTCTCTATCTTGGCACACCACTTTTGCTTTGGCTGAATTCATACCTACATCTTCCCGTGCATGCTCTATGGTTGTCGAGGCTTTTAACAGGGCTATCTATCATCTGATCATGCCAGGTCTTTCTTTGCCTTCAACACTCGCCCCATATATTTTCTAACCATCCTTTCCTCGTTCATATGTTCTACAAACCATTTCAGTAATCCTTTCTTTATTCTATCTGCCTACCACATTATGGCCAGCATTAGGGATTTTTTTGTAACTATGCGATACCTTGAAAGCTTAATCATACCTAAGCATAATATAGTTATAGTTATCTTGCGTAATAAAATAATGTACGCTTATATAGTGTGGTTAAAATATTTAGAAATGTAAATTTTGCACGGATAATATACAATTCTTAAGCAACTTACAAATATTTTTGAACGTCGTAAACCAAAGGATAAATATACGTTTACCCCAATGAAAATTACATATCGCCCACCGATAAAAATGAATGTGATCTCGATAGGTAGGTACGCGCATCTATAATTACATTCCTACTACCGTATAACGTGCTACTACGGCGAATGTCGTTGAACTCATTGTAGAAATAATTATTTGCAAACAATCTGACCGTAGCATTAATAAATGCTAGACTTGCCTTCCGACGTTATCGTTATATATAGAAAAATGCTAAATTTGTTTAATAATATTTACCAATCGGTTCCATACCGTAATCGATTTGCGGAATAAACGTCTTAATTTAAAAAATAAAATCATTTTTTGCGAATTCCGTCTGAACTAGCTAGAGCAAATGGAGAGAGACTATGTAGTTCCGACGATTGCCCATAGGTTGCAGGAGTAGTCAGTAAAAACGTATTTTTATGACATATTTTTGGTAATGTTTCATTATATTATTAGGACAATGTGATATTATCCTTCATTCTAGTAAACTTGTAGTTAATATAAATAATTATAATCAATCTATTCACATTATTTCTAATCAGAAGCGGTGGCGGTATTGTTTGGTAATAATAAAAATAAAATAAAATGGCAACGCTGTAAACGCGTTTAGGAGCAAATAACCGAATTAAGTGAAAGTGTCTAGCTCAGAAGTGTCAAAATAACGGGTTGCGTAGGTTAAATTTATAGAATTCTAGTTGCAGATACAGCACGTTCAGTCACACGATTAATCATACCTAGACAAACTTACGAAAAATATTAAAATTCAATCTCATTACTGCAATAAAAAAATGATTACATTAGAAATTAATTTTAATATCACGGCAAATCAATAAATATAAATCCGGTAAATTTTCAGGAAAACTTTCACAAATTTAGTTCATTCATAAAGTGTATTTTTGCGAAGCATGTCCAAATTTTCAATTTACAATATATTTATGTTTATAAGTCTATCATTGTCTTTTGAGGAATTCACTTATGATAAACTATAAAATATGTTAATACTTATTATGATATAATCTCAAATTTAAATGAATTAATGTAAAACAAGGATTAAAATTAAATACACTACAAATTCACAAAATATTAAGCGACAAAATGCCAAAATATTTTAAAAATAAGATCAAATATAACACAGAGATACATAGACATAATACAAGAAACGCAAACAAAATGAGTATTCCAAATTGAAAAAAGACAAATACACAAAACAGCATTAATTACAAGGGAATGAGTACGAGTATAATATCCTGCCAGAAGGTCTGAGGAAACTTTGCAGAATCGATATGTTCAAACAAGAATGTAAACGGCACGTAAAAATTGAAAATGTATGAAGAGAAATATTATTTAATAAGCGTACCTACATATATATATATATAGTAATGTTTATAATATTAGCTAATGTTAAACAACTATGTATCATTAACTAAATAAAGATATATAAATAAATAAACGATATAAAGATGAGAATTTAAATTAAAGGGATAACTGGGAAAAGCGATATCTATTTCGTATTAAATGCAATAATGACTTTTTTACAAAAAAATCGGAAAAAAAGCAATATTGGGATCTTAAGATTGTAATCCCAACATAGACGAGAATAATAATAAAAATAATCGATACGTCGGTGTTTGTTTCCTTCAGAGAGAGAGGGAGACAATGCGATGCGAGACATGACGGTTATCCGTCAAACGTCAGAATATATACAATTTAATAAATACGAGTCCAAAGCGACAATGACAATTTTGCCATAGTTTTATATCAGGACGCTGTGGGAAATGAATTTAATAAGTACATATGATTTTTTTTCTCTATAAGCCCTAAGTACAGAATTAGTAGTTATTTCGTGTACAAAAATTTCATGTACAAAAATTCGATCATTTTACTATCTTTAAAACATCCAATTTACTCTATATTTTCGGATAATGTTAAAGAAAATGTTTAATTTTCCTTTAATATATGCTTTTGTTGAAACGAAAATTGATTTTTTTTAATATTGTCTAAAAATATAGGACAAAGATGGTTTTAGAAACTTAAACGAAAAAATATTAATAGTTCGCAGCTAAGCTGAAAAGCGAACCATTAATTTATGCCTCCTATATTCGACAGGCTTTTTATTATTTAAATTATGTTCCACGATTTTTCACGGGTGTACAGCTAGTATGTTATTTTTGATTGACTAAGAAGAACATGTGGTGGCTATGTCGGTTAGTTGCTGCGTTGCTGTTCACGCGATTGCGGTTCGATCTTTTCTCCAGCCGTGTAATTTCGTTTTTAGCCTTGAACTTGAACGAAATTATTATATTTAGATATTACCGGAACACTAATTTCGAGTGCATTTTGTAGTCTCGAATTTTCGCTACATGTCCCGCTACGCGTATTCCCGCTACAATGCGTGCGCAACTTCCGTTACAATGCAAAATTTACCCTCAATGCGCCAAATATCAGGGATCCTGGAGACATTGCAAAAGTTTGCAAATAAAACTTCAGAACAAAAAAAGTTGTGCGTGTGAATTATTTATTTTGATAGGCCGGCCGGGCCCCCGAGTTGGCAATGTGCGGAGTAATCGCTAGGTCCGATCCGCCAGACGCTAGACGGCCAAAAGGCCAAGTAACGGACGCGCCTGTCTGTGTTTATTCGCTAAATTTTTGGCCTTGTCTTGAAAATGGCGCGCTTAGCATCTGTGAGGGCCGCCTTTAGGTACCTCCACACACACAGATCAACTACCTCGGTACTAGGTACCTACCGATCCAGCAGGATAAAAAACGAATGCGTTAATGAAAGCGTTTGCCGCAAACGATTTAGAACACGTATACAGGTGTCTTGTATGTCTGTCAAACTGTCTCGTAGCTAGTAGCAAAAACTTACGGAGAAGTCTCCTTCGTTCATTTTTTAATATAAAATATTATTTAATACATTTTGGGTGAAATGTGGACACTTACGGAGATAAGCAACATGAAAGTTTGCAATTTTTTCATTATTCTGTCTGTCTCGCTGTCCGTCTGTGACGTAAAATGATCAGTACAAAAAAATATAAGTTATTTAAGTCATACTTTATACATTTACAATTATTAAACATTTAAATATAGTCACTTTTACAGTGTTGAATGTATATTAGTGTAGAAAAAAACGATTAATAAAAAAATGTTACGTCACAATTCCATGTTCCATGAAAACTGCATGGTTGTCACAGACTATCGCGACTTTGCATTAAATAACCCAACCTAACCTAACTTATTGTAAATGGTAAATGAATGTAAGCTATCGTGAGGTAGACTTTGCGTTTCATAATTAAACTATGCTTTTTAATGCACTGATACGGGTTCAGTGAATTTTATCAACAGGATTTTTTCGGACACTGATTATTCCGGACAAGATATTTGCAGACATTGATGGTTTCGGACAAAGATTATTCCTGACCAAAAATTATTACCAAACCTAACCTAATCTAATCAAAAATATTTTTTTGTTATTATTTTATTGTTATTAGATTCTCGTTTCCATCATTTCCCTGAACATTTTATGATTATGTGATATTTTATTAATTATTTTTATGTATAGTTTATCTATGATCTAATGTTAATTCAACTTTTTCTGAATACCTTCTAAAAAATCTCCTAGCGTTAAGATTGTACTAATGACTTACCTATTGGTAGTGCGATATTATAAATAAATAGTAATAACCGCTTTGTGTAGCATGAAACTGAAACATTTAATAGTAGGCACCTATGGTTATTTATATTATAAATATGTACAATAGATTCACAGAGCGATTCATCGCAAGTAATTAGATTATTACTTCTTCTATAGAAAATCATCAAATAGACCGTATATGTGGGGTATAAGTAAAGGCAGAAATATCCAAAAAAAATCGAATGCAGTCATCGAGAATGAGTAATTAATAATGCACTGAATTCCATACTTTATAGAAAACGTAGCCTATAAATTTATAGGAAACATGATTTTGGAAGGGATAAATACATAAAATCTAAAATTCAGTACATTTTAAATTAGTTATCGTCGGTGATTGCATTAAAAAATTTTTTTTTGGATATTGCTGTCTTTGCTTTTATATCACGCGTATATACCCATTCATAATACTGCATTCTTCAGCTTCTCATTCGAAATGAAGTCGGCCAAACTGTGGAATCGACTTGGCACTGATGTCACATCATCACATACTATAACTATCACCGAAAGCAGACTAAAGGAATTTTACTCTTCCCAAAGCCTAGTTTATCCCTTCCTTCTCCTACTCGTTGTATCGTGTAGCTAGTCTAGTCATGCAATAATCTATACGGACATATGTTTCAACTTTTCAACTTAATTGTTTGGTTGGTTGGTTGGAAAAAATTGCCAAGTGGCAATAAACACGCCATTGTAATAATACGTACTTATACAAAAAGTGAATAAATAAATAAAATCAAATAATCTCAAGCGTATACAGAAAACTGCCATCATCATCTCCCGTAAATAAATATATATATATTTTTTTTTTTTTTTTTTAAAAATAGAGATGTGAACACGGAATACGTGTCACATCAATATTCTTACTATTTTCAAACTAAGCTAAGCGCTTGTACTATGAAAATAGGACTAACTTGCTAGTCTGGAGTGAGGATCGAACCCGCAACCTTTGGATCACGAGGCCAGTGTCCTAACCACAAGACCAACAAGCTATATAGATCCTTTGTTTTCATCACTTGTGTATTTAAAAATATCAACATGTTTCAGCTTAGTCAGGATACAATTATATACTAACAAATAAAAAAATCGCAGTATAGACAATCGAAATATAAAAATCATATATAATTTATATATTTTGATTGTCTATTACTTTGATTTTTTTATTTTTAATTTGTTATAGTATACAATTTCATCCTGAAGAAGGGGCTATGGGCTCTGAAATATGTTGATATTTTTCAATACACGAGTTCATTTTTATAAATTATATTAATAATGTCACCACAAAATTATTTTGCACTTTTTGAAGAAAATATAGATCCCACCAGATACCAATAACATTCAGTATGTTCTCCATTATAATTGTAAGTAAATAATTATACGCTTAACGAAATTAAGGTTTCTATAAAGTAAATCAGTATGAATGTAATAAAATTTTAGCTGTGGTAATTCCAATATGTGGAAAATCTTTCGTCTATTTAGAGCATCATATTTCAGTAGAATTTCAACCAATTACGGTACTAATTGTATAATTGAAATGATATTATTGATAATGGTACTATTGATAATGAAAATTGTGTATGATACCTATTTTGGAAGAGTTGTTACATCGATTTTCAAAAACATAAGTTGTAACTAATATTTAAAACTCGGTGTTTTAAAACTGATAATTTTAAAAAAAACTAAAATGTGCCCTTCCATACAGTTCTACTCCTGCCTTGATTTGTATTAGTATTTACTGCGTACTTTTAGTAACACTTAGCCATCGTTATTCGTTAGCTTTTTTTAAATCAACAGGTGGCGCTAAGTATCACAGTATTCGAGCTGTCAAATAAAAATGTCCCGTGAACAATAATTTACTGTGCATGATCTTAAATATTTCTCATGGGATTACAGTCGACGGTAAGGTCAAAAGCGTATTGATTTAAATACATCTCAGTTACAGTAGCATTTATTTACGTTGTATTGTACGTTTTTTAAATGAATAATGAATGAAGTAAGCGAAGCTGTATTAAATAGGGATTTAACAGAAACAAAAAATAAAAATAATGACATAATAATGTGAACCTTTCGTAATCGGCGAAATTATTTTATAATAAGGTAATGTTTTTCTTTAAAATGCTGTAGATTTAAAAAAATTAAATATTATATTTATTAATAAAATAGAGATATATTAATTAATATGATAATACCTATGTATATATATACTTGTCTGTAAAGGAATATTTAGAATAAATTAATATAGTAAATTACACCTTATAGCTAAATAAATAATATACTTATATCTTACAGCTAAAACAGCTATTATTCTAAAAGTTTCATAATAAAACTGTATTAAGTATTCTAATATTAGTATCGTGAAAACTATTAAAAATTATAGAGGAATTTTTAAATTTACTGTCATAATTATTAGATTACAATGATCATAATTTCCTACAATTTTTTTCTTTCTAGCGTTCCGAGTAGTCTCAGTTTTTGTTTGGAAATGTTAAAATGCAAAGTGTTATGCATTTTAACATTTCTCATTTTTGATTACGATATTAATTTACATAATTATGCAAACGTGTATTGGCACATCAGTGCCTAATATTTTAAGTATCAAGAAATAAAGAACCATTGAACATTCATATCACAAGGCTTTAGATTAGTACCTAGTTTTGAAAAAGCTCATCTTTTCTAATTCGAATTATACTAAGCAATTTCATTAAGAGTTTTATCGTATGTATTCAATTAACTATCAAAATAGATCATTAATTGTAGATATTATTTCATAAAATATCTTGCTATTTAAATAAATTATATTTAATTAATTCAAATATTTAAATCATCTATACATGGTTATTTGAAAAACATTAATAACCTCGCAGGACTATATTCCTGCCTTGATTGTGGGTCGAAAATGTTCAAGTTTTCATGACGTAATATCAATAGTTATGGAGATATGCGACATCAAATTTTGCATTTTTTTTTCAATATTTCTGACTCATATTTTGTAAAACGTTTGACTGTCATTACAGTAACTTATATCGAATATGAAAAATACATTCCCTTTAATACAAGTCAAATAAATTAATAAAAACAAATTCCAATTGTAAAACATTCCAATTGGAATATTTTCAGAGTTTTTATCATTTTATTTCATTTGTATTGAAACGAATGAATTTTTCGTAATCGATGCAAGTTACTGTAATGATAGTCCAACGTTTTACAAAAAATGAGTCAGAAATATTTAAAAAAATGCAAACTTTTATGTCGCATATCTCCATAACTATTGATATAAGATCATGATAGCTTGAACATTTTCGACCCACAATCAAGGCAGGAATATAGTCCTGCGAGGTTATGAATGTTTTCCAAATAACCCTGTATATTTGGGTACATTTTTTATCTGTGTGGAAAAGTACTGTTTTCTAAATACACTAAACGGGGAAAAGAACGAAATGTTTACTGTGTTGCTGAAACTCTCAATTACATATATATCTTTCGAAAGAATATAGATATATTAATTATTATAATAATATACTTATTACATAGTAAAATTAATAAATTAATGATTGCAATTAAAATCAGTGGCGTAGCTATGTCAGTGCAGCCTTTGTGGCGCATCGAGGCCCAGAAGACCCCCGCCCTACGATACATTTGGTATAGATGCTTTTGTAAGTATTGATACTTTTCCTAGTTCTTTTAAGGTCCAATATTTTTTAAATCCACCAAGTCAAAACATGGAATTATGATATTGAAATAATCATTTATCACGTGAATTACTTAAACACGCAAAAATTGAAAACGTTATCCATGTACACAATAGTATCCCTCTAATTCGTCGGGTTATGAACTAGTGTATTATTGTAAAATGAAACAAGTGATTTTTTCCATAACTTGCATGTGTGTACTCGTGTATGCCTAAAACTGGTTTCTTGCGTGGCTCTGAGTCTATAGGAGACGGCATACTAATTTTCTCCCTATATTTATATGTATAAATACATGTACAGTAGGGTGTGTCACTTTTTTCAACTTTCAATTTTTCTAGTTTAATAGTTCTCAAAAGTTGCATTTTTATATGTTATTAAATGCTGTATTTACAGTTTTCCTTAATACTGGTACTTTTGGCTAGCTAAAAGGCCTTAAAATATAGAAAAAGTTGCAAAATAACGTTCCAATCAGAACGATATATTTTTTGTATTTACCAATTGTCTTAGTAATTAAATGCTTTTTTTCTAATAATAATATAGCCAGCATAAGGAAAACGCCATATTTAAGTTCATTTTGATAATCTGTTAGTGTTAAATACCTACCCCCGTTCGGGCAATTTCGGCTTGTCTCGGGTCGCGCTCCCGTTATGCGTGCCTCATTAGGTCAGACTCCATACCGAATGGTTGTATTTGTTAGCTTACTTATTTTGAACCGTTGTGAAGTTTCTACATATTATACGTAATAAATTTAAGTGTTTAAATCATTCATGAAACGAATCACAATGGCATCGAATCCGTCAAGTTCAAAAGAAACCAGAGGTCGTACGAAATTACGTATTTTTGAGAAATATCACGAAAAATTCAAAAGTACTATGTTACCAACTTATGGATATGTTTAACGACATAATGAGTGGGCGCGTCATGAAATGAAACAGTCAAGTAGTTTAGAACCAAAAGCAAAAATCATCACTTCTCAAGTGGCTCGAATCGTTCTTGAAGTTTGGAAAAATGCAAGCATTGTGAGCCAGCTTCTATTATCATAGTGCAATCAGTATAGGCTACTATCGAAAAAATTCAACAAAGAACCAAAAAGTCAATCGTATTTAGATAAAATAGAAAACTTTATAACTAAATCAACAATTCTTTTTGACATTGCTGCGTGCAAATGCAAAAATTCTTCTTCTTGTAAATGTGGAAAAAATAAAACTGTTCCGATTAAATACTACCCATTTCTTGAAGACCAAAGAACCTTCAGATGCATAGGCATTGGAAACATAGTTAAAGGAAGAGAAAATTGAGAAAGTACAAAAAAATTCGAAAAGTTGGCTGAAGTATGTGATCGTTATGGCGTATCGCACAGAGCAGGCGCTGCTATTGCTTCGGCTACACTGAATGATATCAGGGAGGCATCAAATGTTGACAAATGACAACAAAATTGTAATAGAATAGGGTATACGAGAGTTTTGAAAGCTCGTGCCTCGCAAAAATCATTGTCGAGATCTTTTGTGATACCATAAATCAATTTTGAGAGCGATCATTATTACGACATGATTTCCTGGCAGGATGAGAAACTTATACTGACTGAACTACCGCTTTTGAGCTATGTACTTATAAAGTGAAGAGCTGAGGACAGTTTTCGTCGAACGAAATGTCCGAATATTCGATTTTCCCAAGTCCCTGCCACACACAGTCAGTAGAAAGAAATCTACTGACTGTGTGTGGCAGGGAAATGTGTGGATTCCTTAAATTGACGACTGTAGCTGCAGGTTCTGTCATAGGGTAAACAGTTAGAGAAGGTTTTATTGCAGCCAAGCAGAATTCCAGGAAAATTATGCCAATGTTTAATTCTAAAAAATAACTTTTGCTGTCTTTAAAAATACTCTTTTTGGAAAATTTTGTATGTTTTATAATTTAAAAAAAAAATAATTCAGCTTAAAATTTGCAGTAAATTTTTGTTTTAGTATATTATCTATATATATATTAACGAAATTAAGTAATCTGATAAAAATTATGTAGAAGAAAACAGCACTTTTATTACCTCTGAAAAATTACTAAAAACCAACATTTTCAGAATATTTGGCTCTCTAGAACCAGCCAAAAGTATACTTCAATTGCAAATTTTTTTGCATTTTTGTGTAGTTATAAATGCAATGCAACTTTTGATAACTATTAAGTTTAAAAATAAAAAACTTTTTTTTTTCGTCATACAAAGTGACACACCCTAATGTACAGTAATTAATATTTATATATTTTATTTACAACACGTTTATTTGGGGCCTATCTAATATTCCAATGGGGGCATTGGGGTTTTTGTAAATTTCTCTTGTGCCCAATTTTTTAAGTTAAGCCATTGATTGATTTATTTCTTTCGCTTTCTAAATGGATCAAGTTATATTTTTTATAAACTTTTTCTGCTACTTCTTGGAAAACCCTACCTTTCCTTCCTATTAACTTATCTTCCTGAGACACAGATACATCTGTAGACATACTTAACGTAACTGCGAAGTTTATGTGAGATTTACAGTAAATTTTTAGAAATTGACGTAAAAAAGGTATTTTCGACGCTACACTAGTGTGATAGAAACTTCAACATTTTTTCTTTCTAGTTGTAGTTGAACCCGCTTAAATATATAGACAATTTTCTATATATGATTAACTTTCTTTAATTTGCGGTTTAATAGAAATAATAATCCTTTGTGATGACAGATAATAATACCATGATACTACCACGGAATAATAAGTTAATTTACGTAATTCATAGTAGTTAGATTTTTTGTTCAATTTTTTTATTTTTACATTTTTTTCCCATTTTCAAATCACACTAAGATGACATTGTTTACACAACTTTTAGTGAAAAATGACTTGACCAATCGAATTGAAATTTGGCAGCGGTTCATAAGACAGATGTATTTGCAGCATTGTATTGCTACAAGATATAACATTTAAGATATATTATCGATATTTATACCTCGGCTGGTAAACTTTTCAAAACACCCTAGAATATTAAACACACAAAGTCTTTGTGAGACAGACATCAATACCATGATACTAGCACGGAATAATAAGTTAATTTATGTAATTCATAGTAGTTAGATTTTTTGTTCAATTTTATGGAAATGATTTTGTAAATATTTCGAACATCAGGCTATCTTGTGATATTAAAGAGATGAGTGCAATTTTAAACTCGTTACATGTGAATATATATATTAAGAACTATATTTTTAAGACTATTTAGAAACAATTTTAGCTATGCAGTTATATATCTATATAATGCATCATCATAATCATCTTCATCCCTTTTTCCTTATATTTGTTAATTTATTTTATTGTATTTCCGAACAATTAAATAAATTAATCCCCCTTGTACTAGTAGGGTCGAGGGCCCAGAGACTCGACAAGGTGCTCCCTACTCCCCTGTCTCGTGCTACTTCCGTACATGTTAACCAGTGAAGACCCAACCCGTTTCGTATACTTTTTCTGTTGTTTCTCCCAGCTTAATATGGCGCGACCCACCGAGCGCCTTCCTTCCGGGGTTGCCAAAACGATACTTCTTGGTACTCATTCTTCTGGCATTCTCGGTACAAGTGAGAGTCACCCCATTTGTGATTTCTCTATATGTAGGAGTAGGGGCTGCATGCCGGGTATATGCCTTATATCGGCACTCTTCACTCTGTACGCCGGTGTGACTCCCGCTACTCCTCTAGAAAACTCATCTTGGCAGCCTGGATTCTTGCTCTCACTCTCTCCATTAGGATACATAAGTACCTACTAGAGCACTACTCGCGATCTCTTCTTACGGCCTCTGTTTTGGAATCACTTTCATGGAATGAATTTATTAACTCTTGTAGGACCTATTGTTTGGGCGCCAGCATCGCTATGTCATCCGCGAAGAGTGAGGAATCGATTTCCACATTTCCAATTCTCCCGGCCCTTGTTGTGTAGCTTCTCTGTCTTATCCTGTTCATATAAAGGGTGAACATGATTGGAAGAAAACCGCAATATTGTCTCAATCCTATTTCGACTTTGATTATAAGATGCTCTAAATTATAATACCGCATTTTTTAACATATCTATCGACACAAATTTTGTTTTTTTTTTTCGTTATAGCTATTTAATCTGTAAATTGGTAAAAATTATCATGATATATCTTACCATACTGTAAGTGTAAGAACTAAACTACTGGTGGTATTAAAATTCATTATAAAGTACGTAGTTACCATTTAACACAGAATTTTGTAAATCTACTAACCTTTACCGCATCCCACAATGTCAATAAATTCCAATAAAAACACTTTATTTTCATAACATGTTCACCTTGAAGCTTGAAATTTTTTTACCCTGTAATACAAATGGACAATTTATGAAAAATTATTAATGTAACCTATATTAAATATAAAAATTCATTCACTTTTACACAAGTCAAATAAAATTATTAAAACCTTGTAAAAAATTCTGGTTCAAATTACTGCAAAAATTTGGACCAGATTTTTAGAAAATGATTTTTTTAAATAAGTTACTCAAATGCAAAAACATTTTGCAAAAAATGATTCGGAAATGTTGAATAAAAATGCAAACTTCGAAGATGTTATATCTCCGAACTATTGTTATTGGGACATTTTTACTTGAACATTTTTGACTCGTAATTTACGGGGGAATTTTCTTGTGAAGTATTGTGGACTATCTCTATTACACCCCGTAATTAACTTTAAAAGATTTACATTTTACATTTTAATTAGTATTTTACATATAGCGATAATTTACACAATTATATGTGAATTATTTAAGAAAATTCATCACCTGAGAAAAATACGTAATATATCTAAAATTCTCTAATTCTAGATCTAAAAGTCAACATAAATTTTGAGACAAGTCACCGAACGTATTCTTCACCATATTAAAATTTTCACCGGCATTGGCTTATTTAAACTTTATTACATTTTTTTTCATTTTCAAATCACACTAAGATGACATTGTTTACACAACTTTTAGTGAAAAATGACTTTATCAATCGAATTGGCAGCTGTATTTGCAGCATTGTATTGCTACAAGATATAACATTTTAGATATATTATCGATATTTACACCTCGGCTCGTAAACTTTTCAATGACCCTAAAATATTAAACTCACAAAATGTAATTCTCCTTTGAAATAGCTATAATATTTCCGTAATAATATTTGTGTCGTATTTACCAGCTGCATGCAGTCAGTATTTTTAATATACTGTACTGAACAAGAATTTCTAAGAAATAAATCAAAATAAAATGTGTAATATTCCTGACATAATTATTATTGTATTATTCAGATTATAATATAACATTTAATTCTCAGATATTTATTAATTTTCACTTATTTGCAAAATACCTATGTCTACGTACAATACTTACATGCTTAAATGTGTTGATTGAATGCGGTTGCCTCTACATTTTTTTATGTTAATAATAATATTGTGAAATTTAAAATATTTAATAATTTTCTGTAATATATCTTTGCGTATTTATTTTAAGTTTATAATTGCAATGTACCAAGGTATATATTAGTAAACCAAAAAGTAATTTCATCAATATAAATATTATAGTATTTCATGCATAGGTACTGTAAGCGATCTTTAAAGCCATCCTCCCTTTGAACACACATTTCCAGCGATATTTGTGTGCATTTAAGTTTGTTTGATAATTTAAAATTAATACTGTAGTATAGTATATTTTCAATTACAATTTATTGATTCAATAATATGTACATTACAAACTTAATATTCAATGCATACATATTATGAAGGTATATACATGTATATTAATTTTATTGCTTTATCCATTTAAAATGTTCATTTTTGGTGTAGGGTATTATTATATATATATATATATATATATATATGACATTATAATTTCTTTTTGGTTTGTAATTTTCTTTTTGAATTGTAAATTTTTGAAAATAAATTTTTTGGTTATCACATGCAGTAGGCAGGTTTGAAAAACATTACACATTTTGCTCTAAAATTATATTGTTATAATTGTTCTGTGTAAGCTTTGTGTATTGTGTACCATTTGTGATTGTACAATTTCAATTCTTATATAAACTATATCCATTATATACCTATTACAAATTTAATATAGCAAAGAATTACTGCATATTACAAGTAAGTATTTTAATTATATGTCATATTACGTAAATAAATAAATGTGTGTGAAAAAGTGCTTTTTATTTTTTGTATGTTGATATTTTTATGTAGATTAAATAATGGAGTTACATGCCCGTTGGCTGCAGTCACCATCTATAATATTTTGTTTGATGTAAATTGATTGAAAATTAATACGAAAACTGATTGCTAAGCCAGATATCGCTCAAAACTGTCAAGCGCTGTTCTATAATGAAAAAAAAAAACAATGTGCATTTTCTATTACACTCAATGACCAATAGACGCAATTTTAACTGTTCTATCTGACGTATGATTTCTAGTTTAGATTATCTGAGGGGTATAGAAGTAAAGACAACAATATCCAAAAAATAAAAAACTAAAACTATAATAAGTAATTTAATATGTACTGAATTTTAAATTTAATGTATCTATCCCTTCCAAAATTATGTCCCTTATAAATTTGTGCTGCTTTTGCTTTTATACCCCATATCTTATGTAGGCTGTTTTCACCTTTAAAGTATTTCTGATCTGCATCTTATCTATACATAAAAGTTCATTGTTTTCACTAGCAGTTCCATCACTAGAACATGTTTTCGGAAATACTGTACAGCGCCTGTCTCACATTAATTTAGAAACCATTATCTCAGCGCAGATTTTAATTTTGGAAGTTACCAAAATTTGAAGGATCACAGTACTTGTAATAATAAAAATACCATCTGCTAATCTGATGCGTTCCTAACTGTAGATGGTTACGGATACTTTATACGAACCGTATGTTTTCCAAGAAAGGATTCTCGACGTTTCGTTGAATTCATATTCAACGTCATCAGGATGACGACCTGTACCGGCGGAGGCACAGGGCGGACTAATGCTTCCGGGGCGGACTAATGCTTCCGGGGGCGTAATTTATATGCACTTTGTTGTGGAGCGTTCACTTTTTATACGATAGAGGTCGCCAGTGTGCAATATGTACTGGTTACGTCGGTGGGCTTTTCTGCGACGTCCCTCAAAGGTTCAATCAAAGTCGTAAGAACAGGACGCCAAATACTTGATAGTTTGTAACTGTCATCTCTATTGAAATTGGCATGTTTGTATATTTCAATGGATTCCCTCACTAATCTGGGTGTTCTGCGGTTCTGTTGATAAGATTTTTGTCTTGTCGAATCTGATGAAGTGACAGAGATTCCCTTTGGATGCATGTTCGCAGATTACCAGTTGTTTTTAATTGCTCCAATATGTTCCTTCAAACGTGTAGCGATATTGCGTTTGGTTTGTCCTATGTAGAACGCACCACAATCGCATGGCATTCTGTATACACCTGGAGACTCGAACGGTATGTTATCTTCCTATATGCCTCCGCCGATACAGGTCATCCTCCTGATGACGTTGAATATGAATTCAACGAAACGTCGAGAATCGTTTCTCGAAAAAAATATCCGTAACCATTTACAGTTAAAAATGTCTAACGACTGTAATACATTCCATTGATGTTCATTCCATGCGACTCCCATTGCAAAGTTTGAAAAAACTACCTATATATTCTAGAACATTTGTAAAGAAATGCTTTTATACATTATTAAATATTTTTATACCTTATTAAATATATTTTACAGAAAATTTCAAGACATGACTTAATCAAATCACACAAACGACATATTTTGGCAGATATATCAATTTACTTTTCTTTCAACGCGTCTCCTCAGATGTCCTTGGTTAAGAGGGTTTTGTTGGCAAATCAAGAATATTAGAATTAAAGATAATTTTATTATTCCCAGACTTACAGATTTAATCAGTGGTGTATTAAGGGGTCACATCGTACCATAGCTGTGTTGTGTCACAAGAGAATTATCTTATTACCTCCAATCTTCTACAGGCCGTAAAGTTTTAAGTTGGTTCTTTGTTTACTGTGTTCAACAAGATATATGAAATTTCAATTTTTATTATTTTTATTTGATTCGACTATTTAAAAAATAACTGTTGTTAAAATTTTGGTCAACTTGTGTTGTACCATAGCTGTGTTGTGTCATAAGAGAATTATCTTATTACCTCCAATACTTCTACAGGCCGTAAAGTTTTAAGTTGGTTCTTTGTTTACTGTGTTCAACAAGATATATGAAATTTCAATTTTTATTATTTTTATTTGATTCGACTATTTAAAAAATAACTGTTGTTAAAATTTTGGTCAACTTGTGTTTTTATTTTACAATATAAAAAAATATTTTATTTTAAATTAATCAAATAATATTAAATTATTTTATAATAAGAATATTAAAAACTCATTCGCTGTGATACAAGTCAAATAAAATAATTAAACTTTGGTGAAAATATCTGTTACAAATTTCTGCTTAATTCGTATTTCGTAGTGGTAAGGTTATCCTTTATTTTAATTTTAATAATGTTGAAAAATATATTTTTTAATTATTTCTGGCCTATCTTCTGTTAAACATTGAAAATATCATAAAAATAACTATATCGAATACTAAAAATACAATTTCTAAAAATGTGTTTCAATTTTTTGCACAGTTTGAATAATTTTATTTGACTTGCTCAAAGCAAATTACTCGTAATATTTCGTATTCGATATAAATTATTTTCTTGATACTTCATCATGTACTTCTGTGTATAGTTTTCTGGGATATTCTGCCGTGTAGATCTGACCTCTCTGGCCGACGTATTGGATCCCATTGCAGGATCCATCAACATCAGCCTTGATGATGGACCCTGCAATGGTATGGCAGAATATCCCAGAAAACCACACATAAAAGATTAAATGAACAAGACTTCCCTGAAATTTTGCTACCTGTATACTCGTAATAATTAAAGTATCCAGCTACCACAATCTGCTTTCGATTATACGAACATTATTCACATAAAATTAAAGTAAAACTTTACCATTTGCTACTCTGAATCCATTCTTTATGATGCCTGACCGTTGATCTATTTTGAAGTACTTATTAATATTTTAAAAAGTAATGAAAATTTTATCCTTTTTATTTATGTGAAATAATAATCCAATCTAGATGAAAAAAAACCACATGAAAAAAACTAATTTCTACAAATAAGCTGTTTTCAAAATGTATAGGCCTACATTTTAAGCTACTGTAAACATAAGATAAAATAGATGACTGGATACTTTTGCATTAAAACATACTCAAATTATCGTAATCCGCGTGTTGGGAAATCTTTTCTAAAAAGCTAATAAATAATAAAATCTGACATTTTAAAGTGCTCATGAAAATGTAACAAAACGCCAAAAGATTAATTAGTACTGAAAGCCTTCCCTTATAATTTTTTATATTGGAAACGCGAAGACCTTTGGGTTTCATGCGAATGATTTCGTTGAAATAGTTTATTTTTGATTTGGAAACATTTGTTTCCTGTTAGCGTGTATAATTGTGTAAAAGCAACACACGTAGTTTCAGACTAATGTGCGAGTAGCGACGCGTCGTTAGCAAGACTCCGCCAGTACTGACTGTACTGACTGACGGCACGTAGGCGCGCACGCGGGCGCCGGCGGCGTCGGCAGCGCCGCGACGTCACTTTTGCAAGCTCGGGGGTCAGAAAATGAAAGCTCGTGCAAGGTAGGTACTGTGTTTATTCTCTGTGATGTAACTCTCGGCTTTCAAGAGTAAGGCATACATGTTTTCGTGTGTCCTATAAACCGCCGACGATTTGTATAGGCGGAGCTGCCTTCTTGAAAGCGATTTTAATCTTCTCTCGCTATAAATTATTTTTCTGAAAATGCAATATTTTTAGATGATTATTTTATCTCTCAGATATTAATTATATTTATATTTATGGTGGTCTTTTTAAAACAAATCTATTGATTTAGCTTGCGATGTTATTTAGACATTTAAGATAATCAAACTAAGAAATCACCACGTTTTTGGGCACAGAGGGTGGACCACTATATTCTTCTTTCCTTCCTTTATCTATTTCTAGTCTTTCTCTATATCAATAATTGCGTTTATATGTTATATTTTTTGAAGTTATACTTCTTATGGCGCATACATGAAACGACACCATATAGAATTATTGTCATCTTTTAAATTTCGTTTACATGAGAGTTCGCGAATTTATCGATCGTTTTTTAAGAAAGTTTTTGTTTGTCACCATGTCAAAAACGATTAAAAGTGATATTTGAGAAATTATTTATTGCAAAAGTGATATTATTGTCAGATATTCGTTTTTAAAACAAAAACACATTAATTTTTTTGATATGCCATGCGGCCACCAAAGTTGTATTATTTCGAAAGTTTTGAATACGGAACCTTTTTAGGCCGGAAATCGTAGATAAGTGGAAGTGAATAAATACTTGGATTTTATTTGAAAATGCACACATTTTTGAAAAGGAACAACGTCTCAATAACGACGCCATATTGAATCCTTGTCATCTGTCAGATTCTGTTTACATGCGAGTTCACGAATGTTTCGATATTTTTCCAATTTTTTTTATTTCTTTAAATATTTTAAATATTCTAAGTTTTTCTGCCCCAATTATTTTATATATTCGAGGTATTTCTGCAAGTGTGAGATTTTATTCTTTTCATGAAACTTAATAAAATAATCGACAATTATCAGTTTTGATTTTTACAACTCAATACTTTGAGCGGCATTAATATATAATTTTGTCTTTATTTTAGTTTTTAAGTTTAACTTCTACGGCGAATACATAAGTCCGCGCACAAACTTTTTTTACAATACTTTCATCATTCGTTCATTCAACGTGGCCTTAAATATATGCAGATACACACAAACAGCATTTAAATTTATGAACCTGGCATAAATTCGATGAACAAGTACAAAAAAAATATACGACACCACATGGATGATTTTTTCGGTTATAGTTACACCGAATTGACGATACTAAGTAGTTGATACGTAGATACGGGTTATAGAAATGGGGTTTTGTAGTCTGTGAATAAAGTGGCCTTGCTAAGAGAAACGCTGCGTCCAACGGAAAATGCAATTAAATTCAAATCACGGATTCTAAACACAATCGGATAAACGATTAGATGTAACTCAACTGCACATCTGTCAGGATCGAAACAAAGTGATTTAACACTAAAGGGATGGGGAAATTAGGGGGTTAGTAGTCTTTAAAGTATGTAACGTATATATGTGTAAGCTTGCTTCAAAACATGTTTATAGACGTACTGTTGTAGCGTAAATTTAGAGTTAAGAAATATATATTTATTATACACACTGACCATTAAATGGGATTTTTACCAAACCTTCCAAACGATAAATAATAACTTAATTAAGCTTCTTGAATGAACGACTTATAACTTTTTGGTGATATATTTAATAGTTAAATAAAACGCAACTTGATATTCACCACTAAATATTTATTTAATCAATATGAACAGAACACCTCTATATGATATATGGAACAAAGTTCCCTTCCTCAGGAGGATACAACGTTTACGTACAAAATATACGTATACGTATACGTTGTATCCGTCTGAGGAAGATATACGTACGTATACGTATACGTTGTATCCTTCTGGGGAAGATATACGTACACAAATACTTGTATCCGTCTGAGGAAGATATACGTATACGAATACGCTGTATCCTTCCGAGGGAGATATACGTATACGTATACGTTGTATCCTTCTGAGGGAGATATACGTATACGTTGTATCCTTCTGAGGAAGATATACGTACACGTATACATTGTATCCGTCTGAGGAAAGTATATGTATACGTATACGTTGAATCCTTTTGAGGGAGATATACGTATACGTATACGTTGTATTCTTCTGAAGAAGATATAAGTATACGTATACCTTGTATTCTTCTGAGGGAGATATACGTATACGTATACATTGTGTCCTTCTGAGGGAGATATACGTATACGTATACGTTGTATCCTTCTGAGGGACATATACGTATACGTATAAGTTGTATCCTTCTGGGGAAGATATACGTACACAAATACGTGTATCCGTCGGAGGAAGATATACGTATACGTATACGCTGTATCCTTCTGAGGGAGATATACGTATACGTATAAGTTGTATCCTTCTGGGGAAGATATACGTACACGTATACATTGTATCCGTCTGAGGAAAGTATATGTATACGTATACGTTGAATCCTTTTGAGGGAGATATACGTATACGTATACGTTGTATTCTTCTGAAGAAGATATAAGTATACGTATACCTTGTATTCTTCTGAGGGAGATATACGTATACGTATACGTTGTGTCCTTCTGAGGGAGATATACGTATACGTATACGTTGTATCCTTCTGAGGGAGATATACGTATACGTATAAGTTGTATCCTTCTGGGGAAGACATACGTACACAAATACGTGTATCCGTCTGAGGAAGATATACGTATACGTATACGTTGTATCCTTCTGAGGGAGATATACGTATACGTATAAGTTGTATCCTTCTGGGGAAGATATACGTACACAAATACTTGTATCCGTCTAAGGAAGGTATACGTATACGTTGTATCCTTCTGAGGGAGATATACGTATACGTATTCGTTGTATCCTTCTGAGGGATATATACGTATACGTTGTATCCTTCTGAGGAAGATATACGTACACGTATACGTTGTATCTGTCTGAGGAAAGTATATGTATACGTATACGTTGAATCCTTCTGAGGGAGATATACGTATCCTCCCGAGTAAAAGAACTTCGTTTCCGTAACATGTAGCGGTGTTCTATTCATATTAAATAAATAAATATTTAGTGGTAGTTTACCAAGTTGTGTTTTATTTAAAATTATGCAAGTTTTATGTTATTCTGAATATTATTCTGTAAAATTTTATGAATACGTTATAAAAGTAAGATAATACAAATATCAATGTCTAAACAGAAAAATATAAATATCTACATTTATTTTCGAGCACGTTGAATGTTGTATAAATGCATATGTTTGAACACGGATTGAAAAATGGAGAAATTATTGGAAAAGGAATTTGGTACAGGATTATGGAGAGGTCAATGACAATGAAAGGAATCACACTCTTACACCTTCTTTTCCTCCGGATTTAGGTAGATGGACGGTTCCCCCTTTACCAGAAGGGCGCTACGTCTCACTGTGGTCTTCTGGTTCACTCTGCTCCTTATCTGAAGGATTTCTACAGTCACATACACATGAAGATCCCCACAGCTGAAAACAGTAAAACAATTTATTATAATGTTCCAAAATCAAGCAATATTATGTCAAAGTCATTGATACAAGACTTTAGTAGAGCGTGCACTATGAAAAGGTGTGGAGCAAGGTGGACGCGTTTAATGACATCTGCTTCTGCTCATATATTCAATTATTTTTTCTCAAAATAATATAATTACTAGAAAATAATGCTACGATATATATACAAGTGTTTAAAGTTTACTCCATGTGTAATGTTTTTATTTATGTTTAATTAATTTTCATGATGACCGCAGTACGTCTATTCATATTTTCCTGTTGTGCGATAATTGTTTACACACTTAATGGTGGTAGCACATTATAATCTTCAATTGTCATCGTACACTAATAATAATTTGTATATATATAAAGAATATTATAGAGCAAAGGTTCTTATAAAGATAAGCGCATAAAAAATACCAAAAACAAAAAAAAATAACAATTTCTCTACGAATAGACTGAAAGCGAATAACTGTTACATCACCATCCTCTCTTCACACATGCATAATTTATTTACCATTTTCTTCTACAATGCAGCATCCTCTATCAAATTACATGCGCTGCTCATTCCAGATTTCCGTTTCATAGAATACGTGATCGGTGAAATATTTTTATTTTGCGCCGCGTCATCCGGAAAAATTCGAAATGCAGACGTGACATTAACATTTCTACCTTCCCTACGGGAGTGGAAGAATAAATTACCATTGTGGTAGAAAACTAATTAGGGTGGCTTGTTAGTCTTGAGATTGAGACACGAGTGATCGGGGGTTCTTGCCTTGTTCTAGAAGTCCGGAGTGTAAGCTTAGTTTGAAAATAGTAAGAATACTCATACAAACACGTATTAAACGTGTTTCAATTGATAATTTTTGAAACTATACAGTCACTACTAGGTTTCGCCCAACTTTAAGCCATAGATACTCTACAGAATGTTGTCAATGTTCATTTTCAGTACGGTGAGAATTCTGCCATTCCTCAATTCACTGTCTATATGACCCAACAACAAAAACGAACAAACCTAAAACAACGATTGATTGATTGCTCTAAAATAATTTTAATAAACTCCAATATCGTAACTATACAATTCTGAATAGGATCAAAAAAATATTTCTATTACATTACGCCAGGTTTTGCAATCTATATCGTTCTTCTAATCTTTATTCATACAATATATAGAATGATTTCTTATTTCGACGCTCAAGAATTTATATTCGGTAAGATGGTATCATACAAAATAATTAATAATAAGTAACCGACACCCCCTCAATACTTTGAGAAATATACTTAACATCCTTTTAACATACTTAACATCCCATCTTCACATTAATATTTTATTTTATTTCTCTATCCTAGAATCATATCCAACAACGCTTACTTGAATATACCATTCACGACTAGGATCAGTTGAAAAATGAAATTTTAAAATTCGTAGCTACAGACGTTCAAACGTGTAATAGATACATATTGGATACCATAGATAAAATTCGCAGTATTTACTTACGCTTTTTTTGACCTTATAACTTGTATACCTCGTATAACTTGTTAATTTACAACTTGGTTACAGTTACATGTTATTCCTTTAAGTATCAATTTTTTTTGCATATTGTACTTTGATGTGACACTACTACTATCTATTTGAGCTACTGACAATACTAGTTACCTGTTGACAATCTGTATACTATTAAATAAAATATATAAATTAAATTAAATTTACAAAAATCAACTCTTCTTCTTCGTTCAGTTTGTTTCATGGTAAGGCCCTATCATTCTTATAGGGACATACCTACATGGCATGAAAATATGGAGAACTGTCAAGTCGTATAAAACCCACCAGCGTAAAGGGTGGAATTACACCGAGAACTCGAGGCGGCTCACTTCTGCTTTACATCCGAGTCACAGTCGGATGTAAAGTCTGCTATGCATATATACCACGATCGTGAGTATATATGCATAGCAGCAGGCTGATGTTTTATATTCCATTTCCGGGCTGTCTTGTAGCCAGAAAAGTATTCGCATGTAAAGAATGCGAAGGCGCTGAGTTTGTGAATGTTCTCCCGGCACACACATAGACATTTAATTAGGTACAGCGTACTTACTTTTAAATTTACAGCGACGTTATTTCTCAAAATTTTCATAATTTTCTTGCTTTAACTTAACAAAAATGAAATTTTTAAAATATAATAATAATAATAAATAAAAAAAAATGATGTTGTTCTTTTGGCTCATTCAGGATAAAATATTTATTGTCATGGAAATTGCGCACGCGTAGGGTGCGTGTAACGGAAAACAGCACAGTAGCGAGGCATGTAGCGAAAATGCGGGACCACGAAATGCACTTAAAATTAGTGCTCCAGTAATATCTAAATGTAATGATTTTGTGGGCGAATGGAACAACCGAATGAGTCAATAAAATCGACTTTTTGAGTTAAGTAAGTTGTTCTTTAAATATACATATCTAGCAAGAAAAATAAAATGAGTCAGAAAAAAATATAACTATTTTTTAATATTTTGAAAAAGGATAAATGACATGATTATTTTAAAAAATTGGCAAGAAACAACGACATTAGTAAACTTTGTTCAACGTTCATGTGCAAAAAATAAAACTTTTGGCGCAAAAATTGGGTAATAATAACAAAGGCCTTAAGAGATATTTTGTAAACAAACAAAATTTCCTAATTTTGCAATTTTTTACTAATTTATTTGTCCCTTTCGCCAAAAGAATTCATTCGAATTCACGTCTAAAAAACGAAATTACATGGCTGATGAAAGACTCGGACGCGCGGATGGTAACCCTGCATCTACATGACGTAGCCACCATCGATTCTCTCTAGCCCATCAAAAATATACTATATTAAAGCAGCGTTTACCTAAGATGGGAAACATTTTTTTAAGAAAAATTTTGTTTGCTCCAATTATTTTAAATATTTGATATATTTCTTAAGTATGAGTTTTAATTCTTTTTATGAAACATTAATATATAATTTTGTCTTTATTTTAATTTTTAAGTAATTATAACTTCTACCGCGCGTACATGAATACAAGCACGAATTTTTTTGAAAAATTTCACGCTGATAAATTCTAATACGTTTAAATTTCAACTGACTTGTACAATTAAAAAATAAACACAAACTGGCAATTTTATCTGTTTAAAATGTTACTAAAATAAAATTTATTTTTTTATCCAACCACAATATTTTTACTATATTTTGGTATACATAAAGTGTTTGATCCTTGAACAGATCTGAGTTGCTACAATGAAGGAGATGATTTTTCTTGATCACTCTGATTCTTTGTTCGAATCTAAAGAGAAATATTGTACTTCCCTTTGTTACATTTTCACACAAAATGATTCACAGTTTGATTCCTTGCTAGGATCTGAAGAGAGATGTTTCTTTTTTGTCACAAAAATGAATTATAAACTAGGAAATCTACTGGTTTCGCCACAAAAAGTTGAAGGAATGGCACATGAGTGTAAGAGGCTAGTTGCAGAAAATACTGCGCAAATTGCGTATCAACACTCTTTGAACCCGTGGCATGATTATGTTTTTTTCTTAACCAAAGTTATCCTGAGATATTACAAATCTAAATTGAACATAACCTTCATTTTAACAATATTTTTATATGTAAGTAGTTTATGCTAATTATGTTTTATATATAACTGTGTGTGTGTGTAAATCAAATGTAATTGTAATGTAAACGGGATGTCGAGAATTCATAATTGTCGACATCATGTTTTCCATATACAATACATTTTTTGTTAATATTTTTCGAAACCCCGTGTATGTGACTGATATACAGGTTTATTTGTAAAACATTAATAACCTTGCAGGGCTATATTCCTGCCTTCATTATGAGTCGAAAATATCCAAGTTATCATGACCTAATATCAATATTTATGGAGATTCTATATATCTAATAAGAAAAATTCATTCCCTTTAATACAATTCCAATAATATAATAAAAACCTTCGAATTCCAATTGGAAAATTTTCAGGGTTTTTATCATTTTATTTAACTTGTATTGAAACGAATAAATTTTTTGTAATCGACATAAGTTACTTTAATGATAGTCCAACGTTTTACCAAAAATAAGTCAGAAGTATTGAAAAAAAGTGCAAACTTTGATGTCGCATATCTCCATAACTACTGATATATTAGGTGATGATAGCTTCAACATCGACTCATAATCATGGCAGAAATATAGTCCTGCGAGGTTATTAATGTTTTCCAAACAACCCTGTATAGTTAAATGCGTAGGGGTGTATCGGAAAATTTATTGCGTTTACCAGTATTTAATGGATTTTGTACCTGTGGAACTGTGGTTAGCATGCTAAATATATACTCACAAGAGTAAGAATAGAAAATTGCATTTGACGAAGGGAGATGTTTGTGATTAAATAAAATACGCTTGGAAAAACAAAACACAGAAGTAATATTTTTATGCTGCATAAAAATATTATTGCATTCAACTAAATGTATTGTAATGAGATTTATTTCAACAAAATTTTTCATCTCTGAGATTTATCTCATCGCTTCTGATTCCAGTTGCAATAATTCCTCGTAGCTATTCGTCTCCTACGATTCGATCATTTCCCCGCAAAATATTATGCATTCCGCCGATGCGTCTCATGCAAATGAATCAGCGGGAGAACTGAGACAATCAGGGCCTCCCCCGCCCGCGGCACAACTCCTGCAGATTGGAAACGTGGCCAAGCGGGCCACAACTCCCCGCGGTCGACCGTCTAAGTAATCTCAATCGTAAACATATTGTTTTCTAACGGATAATCGGATAATTTCAGCGGATAATCGGAAACAGCTAGTAGATGAAGATACGAAAAATACTAAATCATATTTAGTTTACAGATAATACGTTTGTTGAAGATGTGAGCTCTCCACTAGAAGTTTACAAGTTGCATATTATTTTTATTTTATTTGTTTGTAAATATTACAGATGTAAGTAAATGGCATATGTAAACAAGGTTATTTGAAAAACATTAATAAACTCGCAGGACTATGTTCCTGCCTTGATTATTAGTCGAAAATGTTCAATCAGCCATTTATGGAGGTATGCGACAGTAAATTTTGCATTTTTTTTCAATATTTCTGACTTATTTTTCGTAAAACGTTGGATTACCATTACAGTAACTTATATCGAATATGAAAAATTCATTCGAATTCTAATTGGAAAACATTCCAGTTGGAATTTTTGCAGGGTTTTTATAATTTTATTTAACTTTTATTGAAAGGAATGAATTTTTCGTAATCGATATAAGTTACTGTAATGATAGTTCAGCGTTTTGTAAAAAATAAGTCAGAAATATTGAAAAATTTTGAAATTACATAACTCCATAACTATTGATATTATGTCATGGCTGCTTGAAAATTTTCGACTAATTATCAAGACAGGAATATAGTCCTGCGAGGTTTTTAATGTTTTCCAAATAACCCTGTATATAATAGTGTAAATAGATACTATTGCACATGTCAACTTATATCCTAGCATATTTCACATAGACAATAATTTTTGAAAATACATAATAATAATAAAAGTGAATAAAAATTAAAAGACATGAGTAGTAATAATAATAAATAAAACAAGTAACAATATTAAATATAACATATTAAAGTAAGTGATACTTTATTTGTATCTTACGACGCAGAGAATTATTAATGAAATATTATTTCAATGTTGCGACGCACAATAATGTCCACTTGTAATCTTCGATCGTATGGAGACACTAATATACAACATATAAATTATATATATCTTCTTAATATAATAATTTCGTTGTGTGTCTGCCCGTCTGTCGGTCAGTAAATTCGTGACTTGCTGGAATTAAAACTTTAGATAATTAGAGTGCAACACGCAATCAGCGCGCGGCTCAAGCAAAACGTAAAGGTCGAAATTACACGGTCTTGACATTTTTATATTATTATTTTATTATATTTAATTTGGGGTTTAAGCGAATAGTTAATTTAAAGAAACAAATCCTTTTCTATTCATGAATTTTCAGCTTCAAAATTCTGCAATTATTATGTTCCATGATTTTTCACGGATGTACGGCAAGTTGTATATTATCATTAGTTTAAGGAAAATTTTATAAAAGTTTTATAGCAATCTTTACAAGAAATTAAAATGCAAAAATTATAAAATAATTTAGAACAGATCTTAATCAATATTCTATAAAAGGTTGACTACTTTCAAAAGAAGCATGCGTCAATTCAGAGACAGTGATAGTTTTTATATTAAAATGTTTTATTTATAGGTTTGTTGGTTTTTTCATTTTTCACACCAAATACTATTTTATTCAATTAATTTTCTTTGTTTTTTAAATGGACTTTTTTTAAATATTTTGCTGAGTTATTTTTAAATGTGTACTGAATTTGTGGTTGTTATTTTGATTGCTTTTTTGTATATTTTTTTTAAACTGTTTAAACTGATATCTCTATTTTAATGTTTATTCAATAGTGTTATGCATACAAATAAAAAATATGTTTATCTTCTTTAAAAAACACTAATTTGATGACAAAAATGCGATTATTAATTAATAATAGTGTATTAATTATAAAACAATTTTGATATTAAATTAAAACATTCACGTTAACGATATTATACGTTCGATATTTTATCTGAGTTTTCAACTAATATGGATATCAGTTTTTTCTCATATCGTATAGCTGTAAAATAATCGTACAACAGAGAGAATAGAACGCCAAATTCTTAAGTCCGGGCATACCACTTCTGCCTCATTCACTTTCATATATCGTTAATTCATGCAAGCAATTTGGTTATTAGAGCATCTAACAGAGTAACCCTCCAATATTTGATATATCTGGTCAAGCCACGTCTTCCCCTGACGCCCTCTGCTACCTTCAACACTCGACTCGTAAATTTTCTTTAGCGTCCTTTCCTCGCTCATCCTGTTCCACGTGGCCAATCTATCTCAGCGACCCTTTCTTTATTCTATCCATTGCGCCACAGCCAGCATTACATTAACTTCTAATTGCTTCATTATCCACTTTATCGTATGAAGATATTAGACACATATCATGATCACAGCAATCACATTTTTACCGCATTCAGTCTACTTTTGTTATTTTTTTGCCAATTCCAGGCTTTTTTATACCATGTTAAATAAAATAAATCATACAAATACGGATAAATATAATATCTACTAAAATTTATTTTTCGCCAATTTCCCTAGTGATTCAAAAGATAAGACGGAAATAAAAATTAAAGAAGCATTAAAAAAATTGATCTTGAGAGAAATGGCGTGGAACCCCTCCCCCTGTTCAGAAGCTGGGCTCCCGCCCCCGCATAAACAATCCCTGACGCGGCTAATCAAATGGAGACAACACATTCTCGGCGGAATGGAATTATTGGAACTTACGAAATGTTCGTGAGTATCGTAGCTTCCACACGAGAAATATTTCGTGACTGGATGCAGGATGAGAAACAAAACGTCCTAACCAAATTAATGATTTGTGACATAATGCTGAAAAAAACGTAATGATAATATTATTAATAAAATGTATACAGGGTGTAACATAGCCTGCCCACAATACTTTACAGGTACATATCTGCTTACGTATACTTTTTTCTGTAAAACGTTGGAATGTCATTTCAGTAACTAAATGTGGAGACCTGTAATTGGCCATCTATATTGTATCAATGTTTTCTATGCTTTTTTTTGTGCTGTTGGTCTTCCATAAACATTAAATAAATAAATAAATAAATAACTAATTTTAAATATTATAAATGTATTCGCTATAATACAAATAAACTAAAAAAATTTAAACCTTCACGAAAAATTCTGGTTCTAATTTCTGAAAATTTTTATTTTATTTTATTTAACTAGTATCGAAGCGTATGAATTTTTAATATTTGATATAGGTAAGTGTCTTTAATGATCAAAAGAAGAAAAGTTAGAAATATTGAAAAAATGCAAATTTTGAAGTTGCTTATCTCCATAAGTGCTGATATTAGGACATTGTTGCTTAAGAATTTTCGTCTCGTAATTTAAGCAGGAATCTACCTGTAAAGTATTGTGGACTATCTCTGTTGCGCCATGTAAATATGTACATATGCGTGTGTGATATAAATCTCCCTCAGTTCATGAGATCCTCTTTTATATACGTAGTGTTTCTATTGAAATTTACCTTATATCGAAGTGGAATTCGCAATTCCACCTCCTTCACCACGCTTCAATGAAAGTTAAATTTTTAAAAAATATTTGCAATTATTTAATTGGTCTTTTAAAGTACTTATTTGTGTAAACTGCAATGTTGTGAATATTGCTTAGCTATTTCAATAAAATTAACTAGATTTAAAATTGACATTTTTTATAACATTACATATCGTCAATATATTTTTTATTTCGTCTGTGTAAAAGGATATTTAGACGTACATCTTCCCATGAGACAGACGCCTGTGAATATTACGTAAACAATAAATGCCTTTCATCGTGAAATATCACATCATTTCTTAGTAACGTTGGGATTTTATTCATGAAATGTGGTGGGCAGATGTCTTTGTTCACACACATTTTACAATACAAATACGTTATAGTAATGTCCATTCGCCCAGGAAACATCGCAGTTGATTTGAAACAACGAATAAAATTAAAATTAAATCTTAGCATAGAATTGCTCTTTATAGCGCACTTTTAGAGTACTTAACATAGAAAATGTAAAAGTTCAATACAAATTGCGATAAAGTTTCAATATAATATGAATAATCACAAATTGATTTCGGAGAGTTGAAATTACAGGGGATCAAAGAAATGGGGTGGAAAATATAAAGGCAACAAATTCTTCCTTTCGGTTATAAGTATACAATAATTTAATACTTCATTTTCCATTTCTTCGATCAGTTGGTAGTGTCTATATGTACCGAGATGATAATTATTTAAGGACCTTTTCTATTATTTAATAAATTCTTTATATTATTTACGAAAAAACTAAGTGCAAAGTGAAACAAATATCCTTTTTACGTGCTTTTATTTTACACTCTTTGTCTGTTTGTTTGTTGTGGTGGAATCTTATAATTTATAATCAACTTCTGAATAGCTAGAGCTTTGAAACTTTCAACATGTACGTAGATGACTATACATTGTTAAATTAATTCTGATGTGATCTCTGGCGTATTATTCACTCATTGGAATAATGTACAAGGTCATAACTCCTTTTTTCTAAAGCAATTTCTCTTTAATAATGATCTCGGTAAAACGACCTTAATCGTCAAATAATTTAAATGTGTTGTTGGTAGTGTTGGTGACTAACCCTTCTGTATGTGTATACAAATAGTTCGCAAACTTTTACATAAACTACTACGTAGATAAGTTAACCAATGTCAAATAAATAAGGTTTATCGAGCATCTGATAACATTAAGAATGCCTGGTTGGTTAACATCTTTGCTCTGTCGTGATACGTACGATAAGGGCGAAAATAGTAGGTGGTAAATATTAATGGAACGAAACACTTTTCTCACTTCAACAAACTTCACTCTCTTTTAAGGTAATAACTACCATAACTATTGAGTTACCATCCGTACACCTGTGAAAAATTACGGGAAATAATAATAACGACTTGCCTTGCATGACCGCGCTGCATATGCTGCGCGCTGATTGCGTGTCACACTCTAATTATTTAAAATTTTAATCCCAGAAATTTACAGACTTTACGACAGACAGACGGATAGACGTACAACGAAATTATTATGTGTGATCCTGTTCTTGTTCAGCATTTTTGCAGATACTTTTTAACATTTAAATATATTAGGAGTAGTATGTTTTTAAAATGCGTTATGTCAAAAGATACATTTAAAAATATTCATGACAATCTTTCCCAGTATTCATCAATCTAGGTGATTATTATTATTTGAAAAGGAAGATCACCATCTTCCTTTTCAAATAATAATAATCAATAATTTGGCAATTTTACTGAGTTATATTTTATTTTATTTTATTATATATTATAAAAAGCAGTCAACATTTGATGAAAGAAACGCCTATAGTGTAAATACACTCTAATAAATATATTTTCATCAAATCTCTTACGGATAAGTACTCATCCCATGTTTTTACTACTATGTGCCTTCCCATGTTCCCACAAATATGTAAGTAATACGTACAATGGGTACGAATTACACATTTGCAATGGAATCTATACTAATATATAAAGAGGTAAGGTTTCTTAGTTTGGATGTAGGAGGTAATCTCTGAAACTACTCATTCGATTTCAAAAATTCTTTCACTAATATTTAAGGTGGATAAAGGCTATATAGTGTACTGTTAAAGTAAACGTGCTTTTCGTGGTGACCTATTTTACAACTAAATTCGACAAAAAACGGTCGAGCGTTGCTTTTTTTAAGAACGCTGCCTTAACGGTAAGAGATATTGAAATACTTTCTAAAGAGAAGTTGTTTAACTCAAATAGTTTTATAAAAAGTCCGCGACGATATATTATATATTAAAGTTAATACACAAATTGATAAAATATGACTAGAAGTTATTAAAAATCTACCCGTGCGAAGCCAAGCGGGCGCAGCTTGTATGAAATAAAAACATAAAAATAAAATGCGACAGTACATGATTGAAAATGTTCTTAGGTTTTCACGGCCGTTCAGAATCTTCTGTGCATAGTTTTCTGGGATATTCTGCCGTGCCGTGATATGTGACTTCTCTGGCCGACGTTTCGGATCCCTTTGCAGGGTTCATCATCAGGCCTGATGTGATGAGTGTTGTTGAAGTGTAGGTTAAGTATTGCCTTGCAACTTAACCTAAACTTCAACTAGCTTAATTACTATTAATTACTTAACGCGACTTCGGTACGGTATTGCAAGGCAATACTTAACCTACACTTCAACACACACATCACATTGGCCCTGATGATGGACCCCGCAATGAGATCCGAAACGTCGGCCAGAGAGGTTACATATACACGGCTGAATATCCCAGAGAACTATACACAGAAGTACATGATTAAATATGTCATGTTACCATGTAGCATTTAATGACATTTGTAATATCGAATATTACATTGTGTATACAAACTCTGCACTACATTAAACTATTATAGATGGTAAATATTTACAATCTTTCACAGAAACAGTGTGGGAGCATTTCATATTTCTTTCTATGTTTGGAATAGAAAATAATGCGGAACGTAAAAAGTAAATCCAAATTAATAAATAAAATTATCGTAGATAATTGACATAAAATGTTAGTAAAAATGATAAAATAAACATTAAAAGTTGTCTGGAACCAGTACGTGAAGAGAAGGATTTGATTTTAACTAATAATATAATAAATGTTATCCTAACAATTCGTCAAAATAATCCTCAGATCATTCATGTTAATAATCTATCTGACTGGTCGCTATGTGGAACAGGGTAAACAAATTTGCATCCCCATACACTGACCAGGGGTTCATTAACTGTGTGTGTGCTAGCGAGGGGCGCTTCATTAAAACGTGACGCACGAAGGGTGGGATGTCTGGAAAACAATTTTATGTGTGTTTTCAAGTGTTGTAACCCGGGGAACATACCATAACTAGGTACCATATTTATTCTTGCTACTTTACAGAAAAATTATCTTGTTTTCTACGAGAGATATCTTCAGGAAGTTACATTATTTTTGTTTGTTTAATGATTTTTCATAAACATTTTTTATCAAATATTTACGGAAAAATGATTGATAGATCGCTTTGACCAATTCCAAGAACTAAGGTTCTTGATTACTTTAAAGGGATTTTTTTCTCTAATCAATGCAGTTCCACTCCCCAAAGGTTCACCCCCTAATAGTTTATTTTATAAATCATTATTTTCATTAACAGAATTACAATTCATTAAAAAAAAATAGTATTGCTAGTTAATTTTCAATCATAGATTTATACAGGATATCTCATAGCTAGTATAAAAATTTTACAGGTGAATTTTTGGCTTCATAATCAGTCGAAAATGTTCAAGCAAACATGGCCTAATATTAATAGTTATGGAGATATGCAATATCAAAGTTTGTATTTTTTTTAATTTTTCTGTCTTATTTTTTTGCAAAAAGTTTAACTATTATTTTGGTAACTTATATCAATTATTTCCTAATTATTTTTGAAAAACTTATTCGCTTTTGTACAAGTTAAATAAAACAGTAAAAACCTTTCAAAATTTGAAAATATAATTATTATGTTTTAATCACTTTATTTGAGTTCTAGTAAAGCAAATGAAAATTTTAATATTTATGGGTTATTTTTTACAAAAAGTTGAAATTACTGTAAAAAATAACCCGGAAATATTGAAAAAAAAATGTAAACATTGATATTGCATATCTCCATAACTATTGATATTATTAGGTCATGGTTGCTCGAATATTTTCGACTCATTATCAAGCCAAGAATCTACCTGTAAAATTTTTGCTACCAGCTATGAGACATGCCGTATACTGAATTTGTTAAATAAATTTTCAAAAACAACAATATTTAAAAATTATTATGATAAACTGTTAAGTTACAGTTGCAGACAAACATACAAACGTACAAATGTTATAAAGTCATTAAAAACAAACCTTCATAAAATCATTAAAAACAAAATCAGATTATTTACAATAATTCTTCCAGTTTATTCCTGTACAGTTCTTCAGTACACTTTTCCAAGTATTCAACTTACATCATCTGCAAGTTACTTTCTAAAATGTGTTAGTGTTATCCATTTTACTATTCCCAGCTATTTCAGTCTTAATATTTATTTTAATTAATTACATTAATATTTTATTTAGTATATAAGAACAACTTTTTTCGGCCATTTAAAAAAATACATTTCATTTTTTAATTTCCTAATATCTTTTTACATTATTCAATTTATTATCTATATACGAAGGTCGACCTCTTTTTATATAAGAAAGACAACCGAATTTCGTATGCACGGCTTTCGCATAAGCATTCTAATTCAATTGATTTTTTAAATGAAAAGAGGTCTACACAGGAACAATTAATATAATACATTATTACAATACATTTTTAGAATCGTTTAATTCTAACAAATACCTACAAACATTCATCTATTAATATAAGTATATAGCTAATTAAAATATTATTTATTTAAATCAAATTTAATTAAATTAAAGGGGGGTACTAAAGTTTTTCATAGAGGTAAACATATAAAAAACCTCTTAAATAAATAAATTTAATCTGAGATGAAGTATATGAATTTTAAAATATTTTCTAATTGTATGCATTACTATAAATCCTTCTCTGCCGAAAAAGCAAGTTCTCCGAAAAGCTAAAACCCGCGGCCTCAATCAGGGCTTTGCAACCTAGAAATGGATGCACTCACAAGCATTGTATGTATTTACTTAACACATTATGTGAAGCGCAGACTGCATACTACGTGCATTCACAAAGTGTTTTTTCTAACATATTTTTTGATTTTCAATTCATATTAAACTGCCTGTAATTATCAATTCATATTTAACACTGTGCATAACTTATAAATAATTATATTTGTGTTTCAGTTGATTGATGCATGAGCTTTGTATAATGCGTGTCGTTGGCTTATTTAGACACATTTTAATTACGTACTCGTTTATTCTCGTCTCCTCCTCGGTATCGTAATTTTAGGAATCATAAAATAATTATCAAAGATTTTAAGTTTCTTTATCATCGTATAAATCACCCCACGTGTATATTAATTTGATGCCACGCATCAAATTATAATTTAAAGTAAGAACCACCCACGTTTTAGCGACCTGTGGCCACATATGACTTATTAATTGTTAAGAAATTGGGGAATTATTATTAAGGAATTCGATAAAATATAAAAATGTTCTCAGGTTTTCACGGCCGTTCAGAATCTTCTGTGTGTAGTTTCTGGAATATTCTGCCGTGTACATTCGAGAAAACTACACACGGAAGATCAATAAAATGTATTTCTTTCCAAACAATTATGGTTTATCGAAGTGCGTGCGGTGATATAACCCGTCAAAAATGATTACTTTTACATGTCGGTTCCTAAAGAATTAGTATTTACTTATTTATAGCTGACACCCTTGAAATAGTAATGACGACTTTTATCAAAATATTTGAACATTTTTTTTAATATTTCCCTTGCCGGCGATCGAGCGGAACAGTCATGCACGCTCAGCGATGGCACCATCACTATCGTTGTCGTCTTCGGATTTTCTGGCCCGGGGTTCAAGCCCCATCTCCGGCCGTTTAATTTGTTTTTTTAGCCGAGAATTCGAACAAAATTACAGACGTTTCATGAAATTATGGTGACAGATAGACAGACAGATGGACGGACGGACAGCCGGATAGACAGACGGAAGGACGGACAGACGGACAGATAATGAAATTATTATTTTTGATGATATACGAGTACATTCAATGAGATAAATCTATAGTTCTAATAATGGATCAATCGCGGCAAAACTTATAATTTCGTAAGCCAAGGTAGACCCGCGCCATTCCTGGAGGATGTTAATGTACTCACGCCTCCCACCACTTTATTCAAATGAGAGTACCTATGTGTGTCGCCAGGATATATAGCGGCCGACCACCCTTATTCAGTTGTCCGTGTCGGGATTGGTCAGAGAAGGGAGTTGCATAAATAAATACGTAACAAAAAAATTAAAGATTTAAGTACAAGGGAAAAAATTATTATTTGCCATCCTCTTTTATTTATAATGATTGTTAAAAAAATGATTACTCCAATATAGAAAAAAATCAGTTTATATATATAAAAAATATATAAAAATAAATGCATTTAGTTTAAGGAGAATAAAATGTAAACATAAGATATCACAAACGATAAATTTTAAAATGTGTAATATAAGACATTAAGACTTCGTGTTTAATAAGAAAAACAACTGATCCCGAATTACAGCAAAATTCAGAATGAAAACGTCAAAAAATAGCTATTCCATCTTTATAAAGGTTTATTTTTATAACAATTTAAAGGCATTTGTCATCGATGCTTATCATTATTTTATTTATCATTATTTATTCGGAAATAAAACGGACACAAGTTAGTGATATGCGTATAAGAGCATGAATAATCAGAATCGAACATTTTAACCTGTGTCCTAACATGTTATACATAGAAACAAGTTTGAACCATAATATAAGCTAGCACATTTTCTATCACTCCATAGTAAAATTTATTGATAATTAAATAATTATCTTATTTGAGATGTTGAACTAAAATAAAATATGGAAAAAAAAATATAAATGATAGTAGAATAATTTTATTAGAAAGTATAATCATTCATGATTACATTTATTATATCGCAAGGTTTTCAACGTATTTCAATTTCGCAATTTGTTTTATGAATATAAATAAATCTTTCAAATTTTCAAGGAAGAAAATAAAATTATGAAATATAAATGTGCGTCCTAAATGCAACTCTGTGTGTCAATGTGTTCATATTATATTTTTTATTATTTTCACTGTATTTAAAAAACCATATATTACATTTCATTCTTATTTTATTTTCTATAAGTACTGTTCTTCTTAATTTAAAATTCCTCTATTTCTGTAGTGATCTGCAACATAATATACGTATTATGTATTGTTTATAAAAAATAAATAATCGATCGTTGTCATTATTAGAATAATAATATCAAGTACTGGGAACTAAAATCAAACTAGAAAAGCGCCTTTCTATTCGTGGGCGGTTTTTTCGCTTGCACTTTTCACAAGACTTGACCAACCGAAGCCGACACTTTTCATTCGGTGTGCCAACTGCTCAACTCCGTGGAGCTCTCAGATAGTCAGATTAGTTGCACCCTTGTGTATTTATTGCTCAAAGTCGAAAAACGGGGTGTCCCAAAGTACACGTACACACTAAAAGAGATTAACTAAGTAATTAAATGAAGCAGTGGTAGTCGTAATGTATCTGAAAAATTAATTAACTTTGTAGGGTTGCGTCACATTTTATTTTAAGACTCGACATAAATATCAGCGAGTACGAAATAGCAACGTATCATTATTCTGTTTGATCAGATTAAGGAACATACGCCCATTGTAGTTGTATGGATTTAATTTTTATTTTATTATTTATTTAAGTTTTTAAGATAAAAATAACTATATTAAGAGACTAAAAAATACCTTAATTATTATTTAAGAAGCACACTGAATACATAACTAAGAAAGTTTGAAAAATAATATTCTCGAAAAGAATAAACCAAAAATTGACCTAAGAAACAGCCATAATAGTTTATAAATCAATAAATGTTCCTTATTTTCAATATTGTTTGACTATTTTATACTTATGAAGAGTTACGAAGAAGACATTCAAAATGTAAAATTAACAAAACAGAGCGATGAGAATAATTCTGAGGAGAAATAGATACTTTAAAATTAAAAAGAATTTAGATTGATTTTAATTGACTTGGGTACGATAAAACAAGGATTAAATCTTTTTAACAAAGATTGTTTTATACAAAATTTTAAATTATAGAATAAAAGAATATTTAAAAAATAGAATTATGTATACTGCAGATATTCATGAGCATTATACATGTTAGATTATGAATAACTTCTTCTCTAAGCAACTTGAAACAGTAGAAATGCGAATGCTTAGATGGTCGGTAGGAATTACACTAAAGGCAGAATTAAACGTCCACGCATTCGTGGTGGCCTGGGTGCTACGGACATAAACAGTAAGCTGGAGGAACGACAGTTGAGATCGTATGAGATAAGACGGAGACCACTAGACCATACGGTAAGGCAAGCAATATCTATAGAATTATTATATAACAATGAATATATGTATGTGTATGGTTAATATTTGTTAACGATAAAATTGAATTATTAACTAAATAAAGTTATGTAATAAAAAATGATAATAAAGAAATAAATTTCATTTAACTATCCTAACTGAGGCTAAAAAGACACAGTAACATCAAAATAGATTAATGTTAAATTAATCAATTTGACTTATATGATGCTTGTTAATTATTAAAATTAAAATTTACTGGTACGTCACTCGCAAGTAAAATGTAAACCAAATCACAAAGACAAACTTTTAGAGGGAATGACTTTCTTTCATGAAAAAGAGTTGAGGGCTGCTACTTTAAGGGAACTGCGAGCTTTTGAATTCTTTGATACACATCCCTCTAATTAGAAATCAGGTAAACATTAAACTTTGCCATGTCTTGGCCTGATTTTGCGTAGTCGTGTATGTAAGTAGTTAATCAATAAGACACGTAAAGAAGAATAATTAGAATAACAAACTTAATGCAACATCTATACCTATAAAACTCAATGTCTGTCTGTCTGTTGTCTGTTCTCTATACAAATCCACACCGTTTGTCCGATTCGATTAAAATTTTGCATATTTATGCTTTAGGACCCGGCGGGTAACATACTCAACATTTCCTCCCTAATCTTGTACCCCTTCCCCTCCCCCTGACTTATTTTCGATGCAAATCTGTACCGTTTGACCGATCGTACTCAAAATTTGGAAACTTATTCTTTAGGACTCGGTGGGTAACATAGACGACATTTCCTCCCTATTCTCATATCCCTTCCCCTCCCCCTGACATATTTTCGATGCCAATCTGTACCGTTTGACCGATCGGACTCAAAATTTGTAAACTTATTCTTTAGGACTCGGCGGGTAACATAAGCAACATTTTCTCTCTATTCTCATACCCCTTCCTCTCCCCCTGGCATATTTTCGATGCAAATCTGTACCATTTGACCGATCTGACTCAAATTTTGGAAACTTATTCTTTGGGACTCGGTGGAACATTTCTCCCCTATTCTTTTAACCCTTCCCCTCCCCCTGAAATATTTTCGATGAAAATCTTAAGGACTCGGCGGGTAATATATGCGACATTTCACCCCTATTCTTTTAACCCTTCCCCTCTGCTTATATATTTTCGATGCAAATCTATACCATTCGAATCGAACCTTTTTTTTCCACTTACAAATTTTTTATTTTAAACTTAATCCTTAACCCGTGCAACGCAGGGTAAGGACAGCTAGTGTTTCATAAATTAATTTGTCTAATCTGAGTATGAAACGGAAGAAGTTCTGAGTTTTAACTGTGTTATTTAATTTTTTTTTATTAATTGCAAATCACTTTTTAACTTCTTCACCAGTCTAAGTAATGTTCGCAAAAAGCAGGTAGTAGAGAAGGAACATTATATTGTATTTTCAAACGAAGTATAAAAAAAATCTCGAGAATCACATAATTTGCATAGATTACTCTTTACATCTATAGATCTCTTTCACGACTCTATAAGATATTTATTTTCACCTGTATATCACATTAATATTTTTAAATATATTTTTTAAATTTATACAGGAAAAGGCAATAAATATCACACAGGAAAATCGGTTTATGTGAAGCAGCAAAAATTATGGTTTTTGTCCCGACGCAATGATATTTGCACAGTTTCTTTTATCTGAAATTTCTAGGATAGCGCAAATATTTTGAAAAAAAATTATGAAATTAAAACATTAAACTTGGTTTTTTCCCACTATTTTCACAAAGTTAACGCCTACAACTTCAATTACTTTTCAAATATTTTCAGTTCGAAATCGCTTTCAATTGTCAACTATGCTGCTTACAAATTTCCATTTAACTGTCAAATAAGACGCCGTGTGGTCTGCTCCACAATTTTCGATTTTGGAATAAAGAAAAAGATTTCGAAAAAAGTAACCCATAAAAACCAAGTTTTTATTATACTCCCTTTCTCATTTACTAGTTGAAACATTTTTTTTCGCTTAACGTACGCGTTGGGCTTCGGTCGGGCGACGCTACGAAAGGGAGTAATAAAAAATTTCCAAAAATCCAAAATTATACTATAATCATGTTTCGCGTCTACCAGACGCGTTGAAATATTTTCATACAACTTAATAAGTTGTCTGAAAAAAACCATTAAAATTTTGAAAAATCCAAAAATTTATTAATTTTTTTAACGAAAATTTGATAGAACATATTGATTGTCGCCACGAGTCTACTTGCAAAGTTTCAGCTCGATTGGATCACGGGAAAAGGGTTTAAAATGGATCCAAAGTTTTTTCGTCAGACAAGAAGACAAGCAGACGCCACGAGTAAAATTTTCTCTAAATTGAGGCTCGTTTGTATAAATAATTTGTGATAATCTGTTTTTGATGATTTTTTTCTTTTTAATTGAAATATAAAGAAATATTACGATTGCGCTTAAGACGCTTCGAGGAATGCGTTGATTTCCATCGCCAGCTTGAAAAATTAATTAAATCGTAGTTTTTTTTAAATACAAGGAATACAGATTATTTAAAAAAATATATTTACATATTATTTACTGTGTAAAAATATTATATATACATTATTTAACATTTTTATTTTCTAGTTAATTTTTTTTGCAGCCAATTATATTTTTAAAGTTTAATTTCTAAGTATAATTTATACGTATAATTTATACACGGTGATGTATCATCTATATTATGATTGCTTTAAAGACGCACTATGCAGTGCGTAGTTTTGCCATTATCAGTTTTTAAAAAAAACATATCTTATAAAAAGCAGCAGGTAATGGGCGATAGTTAATCGCCGAAATTAATAGCCTCGCAGCGGTCACTATCGGCTGCGCAGCGACCAGTATAGCTAATAGTCAATTGCATACACTAATGGCCACGTAGCAGTCACTGATGGCCGCGCAGCGTTCACTTACGGTCAATTACATGCTGCTAGGCCCTGCGGTTAAGGTGTTAAATTTTGATAATGTATTTTATAAACTTTATAATATATAAAAATTACTATTGTATTGTTTACAAAAAAGATTTTATTAATCTTTTTTGTAAACAATAATTCACATCTCTTTATACGGGAATCTATATGCTGCAGTTGCATAATTTATAGAAGAGCAGCGTGTTCAAAGATACTGCAATACACCACTGAAGATCATGAATCAGTGCCATAGCAGACGTGTTTGTTCTAAAGGTTTGTTCGTTCTCGTTTGTATGCTAATGAGAGTAATAAGGAATAAGGAACGCGAGCGCTGTAAAGAAAATTGAGATTAATCGATTTTCGATCCAAGATTCAATTTACAAGACCATTAAATTATTTATAACGAAATGATACTATAATAAGTGTTTTGTTTTTGTATAATGCTCGATTTTAAACTGTTGCAAATTAAGCCAGGTATTGAAATTAATAAATTATCTAATTTATTACCACGCTCGCATATACAAAAACATAAATATTGATAATTATCAGTTGCAATTCTACTATTATCGGATACTATTATAGATATGTACCTTTATTATCTGAGCAAACTTGAACACGGCGATCAATGAACAAAAACATTGTTAAAATCAGTGAAAGTGTCAAGTAAAATTTAAATGTGTTAATTGAATTCAAGAAACATTATTTTAGTTCATGTTTTTTTAAATAGCGAGTTTATAATGCATGCTAATGACATAAAAATTTATAAGTCAGTTGCTTTGGTCGGATTGTATTGATTAAGTGACTTGGATCAATCGATGGACACTTTAAAACTCAATCTTCTAATAATTTACAAAACCTAAAAATTAATTAAAATCAATATAAATTGCGTCTTACAAATATTTCAAGGATTTTGACGACAGACTGTTATTTGATAATATAGAACTGATTACAATTAAATAATCTAGTTTGTTTTATCTTGGAGATCTCATTGATCGACAGGGATGTATAAGTATATTTGTGAAAGTATTGAAAAGGCGTCCAATTTAACACGCACTAATTTATACGCAAAATACACTTTACTGTTGGGTTTTATAAAATAAGTTTCATTTTACACAAAAGTTCTGTTCAAGTCTAATTTTACACTTTACATCACGCTGTATAGAAAATGACTCACCGATTGATCGCTAACTGAGTAACCTTGTTAATAACTTTCCGCGATTTCGAATCGAATAATAATAACTAAACCCAGAATTTATTTTGCATAGTTTCGCAAGGACATCTTTATGTACGGGAAAATAATAGTATGTAGTAAATAAGTGTAAAACGTAATATTTGGATCTGTGAGCAAGAAAATAAGAATTTATTTAAATTTTGACAAACTATTTATTTATAAATATCAAATATTATATTGTCACTGGATCTTAACTGTGGGAGGAAAATAAAGTACTCGAGGCGAATGAAATACTTGAAATTAATTGACTTATATCATTGAGCACGAATTTAATCGGAGCACCGTTCTTTAATTCGCACCGATTGCATAATTCGTATTAATTGTCATTTCTGAATATTTCCCAAATACGTAGGTGGGTACTTTTCTACTTCTCTAGTTTCTATGACATCATCTCGCTTATCAAAATAACTATGTATCCGGCGCGATCCTGTTGTGTTTTAATACCCGATATTCGTGAGATTCCAGAGTCTAGTAGACTATCCAGATCATTGCTGTAATTTCCAATTGGCTAAATCCAAGAATATGGTCCCATGGTGCATACAACAGATCCGTCTAAAAATAAGTTTTATTTTCACAATTTCACAATTTTTCTCATATTTTCTCTTGCGTTTTTTTCACATTCTTGTACGGAAAAAAATATTAAAAATTATTCATCAGGTTACATATATTTAAAAAACGGATATCTTGTTAAAATGACACAAACTAAATTATATAATTAATTAATAAATTACCAAACCTTCGATGTTTAAAAATGAAGAAAATTGCTCCTGTGTGGGCCTTTTATGACTGAATGGCCTCGTGTGATGTCTTTTTTTTTTCAATATTACAAAGTAAACGATTATCTTAAATTTATTATAATTATTGAAAAATCTGTTAGTTTGTTTACTTACAATTTATGTTTTAAAAAACACTGTTTTTCTAAATCTAAGAATTTGGTCCCATGGTCCATACAACGACCTTCTAATTACAGGTGTAGGGCGCTGTAAAATTCTTGATTACGTGAAATTCTTTCTGCTTCAACCATCTCATGACAATGTACGTAAAATGTATATTCACATTATTTGGCAAATATACAATTTGCTTCTTCTCTACTCGTAACATTTATTTTTTATGTAGTCATTCATTGATTTCTACGCTATTGTTTTTTTCTGTCGCGGTAGTCGAGCGTTTTTGTGTTTCTCGAACAATTTCGCTATTGAATCCATAAATAACAATAGATTCCGAAACAGAATCGGGCTGTTGCTGTTATTTGAAGAAAGTGTCACAAATTGACCAAGTCATAATGACCATTCAATTTGATATCGTGTGATGTTTACCGCATTTTTAGCGGTTTGTGAAAACTACTATTCAAAGTGCTGACATGTTTCTGAACGATTTGAGTGGGATAAAATAGTGAAATATTATCGATACAGTTAGTAATGTGAAATCTAATCACATTTTTAGCCTACTTCACGTTTTCGCTGCCGATACCATGTTTTCCGCCCGTTGAAAGTCTCTCAACCTCTCGTGCGATATTAATATGACACTTTTAAAGATCATTTCCAACCGATATGAAGATACAAGTAGATTTCTTGCGAGTGGGAGAAAGAGACTACGTTATATGACCGCTTCTTGCTAGACAGTGATGCAACAACGTACTCGATGCATGGAGCGTGCAGGTTGTTTTTTATATTTAATGTAAATTTATACATTAATAATTATTATAAATAAACCATTTTTAAATCTTTCCGATATTTCTAATTCTTCTTTCACTGCCCCTCTATCCCGGTCCATCCAGGGTCCTCCTTGTACGAAGGCGCCAGGATCTCCTATCCTGTCACAACGGGAATATTATATAAGAGTTCGAGTACATAACTTAAAATATTTTTCAAAAACCAAGGATTTTGTAAGGCTGATGGAATCTATTAGGGAATGTACATCATATACGTAATTAATAATATGGAATATGTAAAGTGCATACATACAAATAATATTCCAGAAAAATCTATGGATTACGAAGAAATACGTACTGCACCATTGATCGCCAGAGCGTAATTGAAATGTTTCGAAACAAACGAAATTGACAAGTCTCAACATGCTGAGTGGGATCATCATGACTCATGGCATATTCTGTCACGGATGCAATCTACAAATCAAACATATTATTTAATTTATTTATTTTTCTGAAACCGTCTTATAAAAAGTGTGTTGTAAAAAAAATATATCAATTTATACATCCGTGTTATATAAAACCGTGTTATACGAGGCCCAAGTATACTTTGTACTTTCTGGATTTTTCTAGTGTTTGGGAGACGATTCCCGTGACTTCTAGATTCTCATATATGTTTCCCAAATGTTTCAGAAAGCCGTAGAACACCGTAGACCGTTCTCGATTCTTCGATAGAATTGTAACAAAGTGACAGGAGTGCGTAATTATTTTTAGCCTTGTCACACAAGTGAAACGTTTTGTGAGGCGGAAAATTTACAACATAATACTTCGTCGTAATTTGTTTGCTGTTAGATAACACTATTTTACTACACAATAAAAAATTTTTTTTTTTAATATTAATAACCATCGTTCGAGGTAATGTTGTGTAATGTGATGTAACTTCCAAGTGCACAAACTCTGTTGGTGCTCTTCATTCGGGAATAGCCCCCTGCCTCCTGGCCCCGCTGCTGGAACATTTAACAAGATTGCTGCTCACTCATGTAAGGCAGCTGCAGAAACTTTCCCATCCTCTGCTCCAGCCGAGTATGTAAGTAAAACTCGGCAAATGTAATTAGGCAGCATTGGCTGGTAATGCCCCAATTGATACCCGTTCACTCCCCGAGGCTGCAAACTTCTTCCTTCAGAACCCTTTGACAACTTATTTTCCGATGCAAATGGGTGAATTGTATCGATCATTTGATGCCGTGAAACTTCACATTAATCGTAAAAAAGTTTTACGGATGTATTCAGCGAGAAGTAATCATTGTTGTATGACAGATGTCCTCGTTCTGCCATTTGTGTGGCGACACCTTTCGACAGCCTTAATAAAAAAATATATACAGGGTTATTAATAACCTCGCAGGACGGTATTCCTGCCTTGATTTCGCGTCGAAAATGTTCAAGCAGGCATTGCCGAACATCAATATTTATGGAGGTATGCAATATCAAAGTTTGCAATTTTTTTCAATATTTCTTACTACTTATTTTTTACAAAATATTGCTGTCTAAAGTAACTTATATCGATTACAAAAAATTCATTCGTTTTAATAAAACTTAAATAAAAACCCTGCAGAAATTCCAATTGGAAGATTTTTATTATTTTATTTTACTTGTATTAAAAGGAATAAATTTTTCATATTCGATATAAGTTACTGTAATGATAGTACAACGTTTTACAAAAAATATGTCAGAAATATTTAATAAAAATGCTAACTAATTGTCGCACATCTCCATAATCATTGATATTAGGTCATGCTTTCTTATACATTTTCGACTCATAATTAAAGTAGGAATACAGTCCTGTGAGGTTATTAATGTTTTTTCAAATAACCCTGTGTAAGAACACGCTGAATTTTTTAATTTCAGTGTATAACAGCTCTCTCATTCTTCATTGCGAATCGCAAAGTATTGCAATACTTTAATCGATCTATCAGCACAGTTACAAATCGTACAGAGTCTAGAAAGCAGGATGTGTGATGTATTCAAGAAAAATGACCCTTATTATGAAAGTAAATAAGTCAAAATTGATGGTATTCGAGGAGGAGGAACGTAAGACAACGTGTGAAATACTAGTGGGCAATGAACGTTTGGAACAAGTAGATAAGTCTGTGTACTTGGGAAGTATGTTCGACAGAAGAGGTAAGGTTGAGAAAGATATCGAGAAGAGAGTGACTGAGGGAAATCGCGTGAACGGTGCTTTGAATGCAATAATTTCTAATAGAAATGTGGGGTACCGTGTCTCGGTACAATGAATTACAGGATGAAAAACAGCTGATATCAACAGAAAACCGTGGTCAGTTTTATATTGTTTATTTACTTCGATTCAATTACAGTCAGTGCATTGCCGTTTGACCTTGGTAGATAACGCGGCTGCTGTAGGTACAGCTGATTCGGTACGCCCAGTTTCGTCAACTTTGTTCCTGGTCGCGTACGTAGCGGATGCAGGAATAAGTCAAGTCGAAGATCGTGCTGGGAGCTGGAGATGGTGCTGACGACTGATGTAGGTGGCGTATGGCGATGAGGTCAATGAGGATGATGGTAGTGTAAGCTGGAGATATTGGGCGCCGATGTATGTTGCGAAGGTAGTGAAGCGACGACGATGATAGCGCTGCGGCGGCAGACTGTAGGCATGGCGATTGTGTTTGATGTCGTAGCTACTGCAGGATGGAGATTGGTCGAGTCGTAGAGTGACGTGGTGCGTAGCGAGGTGGTGTTGCGGGGAGCGGTCGCCGAACAGCGTGACGTTGTGGTTACGGCGTAGGGAAACGAACTACGTAACTTCGATCTCATTTACACAAAAAGGGATGCATCGTAGGCATTACATGACTTTTAATGTGCGTTACGGAGAAGAAACTTTGCAGGACAGCACATAACTCCGACATTTTTAAATTTAAAAAATCACTTATTAATGTAAAATATTAACCATTTTATGCAATAAACAATGAAAGTGCAATAGTTTCGTCAAAAAAATTGAACTGAAAAATTGAAAAATTGAAAATTGAAGGTGGTATAACCCTCTTTTAAAGTTCCCCAAAATAAGAGGAAACTAATCTAAATATAATAATTTCGCTGTCTATGTGTTTGTCCATTCGTCAGTCTATCTGTCCCCGTAACTTCGTGTAACGGCCGTAATTTCGTTCGAATTCACATTATTTCATATTTCTCAATCGTAAAAAGCGTATTCTGTATATATCGTATTCATCATTTAAAAAAAAAAGAAATCTTTTTACTTTGTGGTGTAAATGTAATGTTATCTTAAGACTATTTAGCGGGGTCATTAATGATATTAACTATCTGTTGATTATATGTATGTTAAAAAATTCATTAATAATAATTTAGTGACAGATGTTACCCAAATTTTGCATTTTGCACTTATTCTTTAGGACCCTACAAAACATGTAAAATACATATTTTTTACGGTTACAGCTAGTAAATAAATAAAATGACTGACTGTAAAGGCAGCCTAAAAGGCTTGGCTAAAAAGCAGCAGAGAACGGGGGACGATCCAGCCGAAGACGATAGTCGGCAGCGTTTTGAATTTCATCCGATTGTCCCTGTTTACGCCGTCATCTGAATTTACATTGGCTCCGAGCGCCCTTAGCTCCGCAGAGACAAGTCGGCCGATAAAACGGAAAGCTCTGCCTCGATTGGATTTGATCAGTATTTTATTTCCAACCCCTTCGGGGCGGACGGACCCCCGCGGTGGCCGGGGTGATAAAATTAAACGCTCGTTCCCGCACCCGGCCGGCCTCACGGACCAGAGTGCCATTACTTTTATTGGCAATCCGTCAAGCTGAAATGCGTGTCGATTTGTTGATTGTGCATCGGAAAACTTGGAAAAAAATTGACAACTACATCAAATGGCACAGATGTAAATGTTATACCTCTATTTTGCTCTTCCCTAGCCGTGAAGGTACAGATACACCGGATCAAATAAGTCTGTAATTAAATAAGATAAATTATAAGTCTCACAGAGACAAAACTATTTATGTAAGAAACATGTATGGAAGTCTACATGTAGGATGGCCCAGGGCTTACCACCTGTATGAGCTGGCTTAACTGATCACTATAAACAACGCGTCGTTCACTAATTCCATCCACACATTTACAATTTTTTCGAAAGTTCTACATATATATGTTCCAAATCTGAAAACCTTTCTTATATTTAAAGGAACCATGCTAGAGATATCTGTATAATATTTTTCCCAATTATTTAACATATATATTTATATCTTATTTTTTTTAATAGAGATGCGAAGACGCAATACGTGTCGCATCAATATTCTTACTATTCTCTAATTGTGGTATGAAAATACGACTAACTTACTGGTATCCTGGAATGGGACTCGAACCATCGACTACCAAATCACTAGGCGAGCGTCATATATACTTCTGAAAATCAGTCATTTCAAATATTTTACTTCTTTCGTACACTAGTAGGTACACCTGCAGGTTATCTATAAAAAATATTTTTTTCACGAGATTCTAAATTAAGAGAAACCGCATATAATCTAAGTTTTCCGAAAAATCTAGAAAATGTACCAGAAACTTACAAAAATCCAAAACCTATATAAATTGAAAAATGACGCTGCGTGTAATAATTTATTATGACAGTTCTGCGATTCCATAGAAACGAACACAACAAAAAGCGGGCGATCAGTGCGCGTATTGACCAGCGACTCAAAGAGTGTTGGATTGTGAAAAGCGATATAATCAAGTGAATTAGAATTTCTACAAACAAGTGAAAGATTCTCGATAGTGAAAGTGCGAATTACAAAAGAGAGATAAAAATTAAATTCGAATCCAGTGACTTTGTGCATAAAATAAAACATTAATTAATTTCGAGTGGTTTTTTTTGTCTCTCACCGCCGCGCGCCGTGATAATATTCACGCTTGGAATTGATTAATGGAAAACTAACTATGTATTTTCTATCGGTTTACATCTTGAGATAGTATTTCAATAAAAATGAAATATTTTCAACACAGTTTCAGAATATGTAATCAAATTAAATTCAAGTCGTCGTAGTTAATAAAAATGTATAATTAATTGTTTGAACCAAAGAATATAATACTTAAAATTTTTTAATCTTCTTTTATTTTTACAATCTCTGATTTGTTTTATTAGGAGTTTACCAATGTTCATCAGAGAGGAGATTCGAGCTTTCGAGGCGAGAATGGCGTTGGGATGTGATGGTCCGAATCGCTTCGAAGTTTGGTACCGGAATAGCATTGTTAAGCAGATTTCTGAAGCCACCTCAGCGCTAGTGTTCGCCACTAGACAACCATAGTACTACCGAATATTGGTTCCTATGGTCTAACTTCTTGTAGGAAGTGTTCCAAGGTATCTGTGTGTATCCATTATCTGTTCCTTTAAGATTTGAAGTAATTAATTATAGATATGCATTTTTAGGAACAATGTTTTTTATTGAAAAAATAATAGTGAATAAGATAACAATAATAATACACTAATTATATCATTGTGTAAAAATTTTAACGCAGTTTAAAAATGTAAAATTCATAGAAATTTCATATAAATTGTAAATGCACTTACATTAATTTGAAATTTATTTAATTAATTTTAAGTTTGTCATCAATAACTTTCTGGGTTTTACCAATACCCCATTTTGAATTTGAAACCCTGCCGAATAAATTATATATTTGGGATTTTTTCTTAAACTAACTAGCTAGCACCGTTTCCCGCAGGATAAACCAGAGACGATAGAACGCCATTATCCTCTGTCCTGGCACACCACTTTTGCCTAGTCCACTTTTATATCTTCATCTTCTCATGCACACTCTTCGGAAAATAAAGCTTTTAACAGGACCATCCTTCGACATTTGGTTTATCTGATAGACCTCTGCTCCCGTAGCCTCTAACCCTCGCCTCATACATTTTCTTTACATATATCTCCTCGCTCACACATTCCACCCAACCAGACTGAACCTAACCAAGGGTATACGCATAAATGTACTGTCACATTTTTTTTTTTTTTTAAATTAAATAGAGATGCGAACACGGAATACGTGTCACATCAATATTTTTACTATTTTCAAACTAAGCTAAACGCTTGTGCTATGAAAATAGGACTAATTTGCTAGTCTGGGCTGAGATTCGAACCCGCGACCTTTGGATCACGAGGCGAGTGTCCTAACCACAAGACCAACAAGCTAGAAATAATATTTTCTATAAATAATTTATTTTAAAAATATATTGCTGGACTATCATGAAACGATAAGTATTTGATAGATACACGACGACAGATTCATTGAACAAAATTTTCGTTTACCAAATGGCTGACACAGAAAGAAAATATGAAGAAAAGTTCAGGTAATTTGGCGAAATATAAATTCCGGCGGAGGATCAGAATTTCAGCGAGTGATGCGAAAAGGCATTCAAGCAAGAGGACGGACCAAGAAAATACGGGAAATTCATGGAAAAATTTGAATGGTAAAATGATAAAATGATAATGATAAAAATCATAAAAAAAATTCCACGATTTAATCACACTTGGAAGATCATAATATTTATCGGAAGCCATAGTAAGGGACTGGGAGGGCAATTTTATATAAAAAGTCAGTTTTTCCGTCAAAGCTCATATCGCAAAGATGTATTTTTTTATTTTACAATATTTTTTCCAAGAATACCTTTATTGATACTACCACGAAATCGTTCGATACCATAGGTGCTCGTTTTACGAACAAAATAGTTGACAGAGAACCAATAAGAATGTGAGAAGAGAATAATGAGAATGAAAAGTAACCATACCCAAAGTATGTATGTTCTTGAGATTAAAATCTTTTGAATTAATTTAAGCTTAAACTCTTAATTTTACCAATAAAATAATCAAAATTTCTATAACTATGGAGCAGGTCAAAGAAGTTATCTACAAATTATTTACGGATTCGGCGTTAACATTGTAGAGAATTATAATGATGGATTATAAAAAATATTAAATTATATTTACTGTTATCTCTACATGAGTTTTTAAAAATATTTTTATTTTTTCACTAGGCACTAGTTTCGAGAAAATCAGAATTTTTATAAACTTTGATAGATGAAGTATAAAAGTTTGATACTTCAGCTATCGAGAAATTGTGATAATTTTGAAACGAGTACCTAGTGAAAAAATATAATATTTTTTAAATACTCAAGTAGAGATAATATGGCAAATATAATTAAATATTTTTAATAATCTATCAAGTCTAATCTATAAGTAATAATCTATCAAGTCTATAATAATCTATCAAGTCTATAATAATCTATCAAGTCTAATCTATCTAATCTACACTTTTCGTAGCACAATTTACTTACACAAAGATAGGGGGTTCAACATGTACATCATTTTTCTAAGCATCATCTCTCTTATCGAAGTACTTGGTTCAGCGGTCCACGAGCTTGCGTATTCCTTCCAAGAAGAAGGTTTTCGGTTGGCGAAGGCGCTTATGCTTCCTGCACGTCCAAGTCTTCGGAATAAATTGACGACCTCGTAAAAGATTCTCGAATGGCTATCATGATTTTATGAGCAGAACCACGAGTCATGTTCAAAGAAGATAGTAACTCACCTATTCGCTAGAAGCTTTTCTCGAGTTTAGTAAAGCTTTTCATCCGTGGAGGAGATTGATGGGTGTCCTGCATCCTCTCCGTGCATCACCCTTGTCCGGCCAGTTTTAAGCTTTTTTACGTGATAAAGAACTGTCTCCGTATCGTGATAAGTCTGCGATGAATTCAAGACCTTTTCACACCATCCGACCAGAGAGATAGAATCGTTGTTCCTCTTTAGTGCAAACTGTTAGTGGAGCGGACGTATTTACGCTGTAATATAATAATAATAATAGCCTTTATTCAGACATTAACATTTAAGATTTGCTTGTGACCAGTTACACTGTCACACCATGGCAGTTCTGTCTGTATGCCTTTTGGTAAAGGCCTCCTCCGATTTCCTCCATTCCGCCCTATCTTTTGCTATTCTGGTACACGCGCCACCTGCCGTAGCCTCGATCTCATCCACCCATCTTCTAGAAGGCCTACCTTCCTAAGTTTCCTTTTCTTGTCTCTTGTTAACCAATACATTATTGTTTTTGACCATTTCTCTCCTTCCCTGATTGTATGTCCAGTCCATTTCCAGGGCTTACCTTCTGATGGATACTTTAACAATCTTCGTTTTTGTTTTTTTATTTATTTTTAAATTCCTTATTATTTTTCTCCGACATACTTCTCTCCATAGCATTTTGGCAGGATTCTAGCTTTCTTTCGTGGGCTTTAGTGATCGACCAGGTTTGATGGCCGTAAGTTAAGACAGGCAGAATGCAGGTACCGAAGAGTTTCCTTTTGATGTCTGTGCTCTCTGTTTTCTGTTCTTCTTGATTCTCTGTTCTTCATGATTTCCTTTACCCTCCTATAATGCTTCCAGGCATTTCCTATTCGTCTGTTGCTGTGTGTTTCGAAAGTATAGTTGATTTTTAACTCGCCTTCTTATTTCGTTGAATTTCAAGGGCGTGCATATTTTGAAACAATTGAAATACTTATTTGTTAAACATTTTGATTTGATTATCGTGAGGCTCACGCAAAAGCTTCATTGAAGTCAATAAGTAAGTAGTACACTTTCACCTTAAATATCCTACAAATAATAAATATTCAATCGCACGTAATTATATTTATATTTGAATGCTCTCGCTATTATCTTAATAAAATAACGACAAAAAACTAAGAAATATATTTTACATACCTAAATTTTCAATAAGGGTAGGTTTGATATTATTACAAGGGTAATAATATTACAATATTAAAACGATACAAGATGCTTGACATACATACGATACAAGAAAACTTCTAAACTCTATAAAACTTAATCATAACAACTATTCTCAGTCGCACCATCTTCTAATTCCATAAATTCATCAACCACTTGAGCAAACACGCGGCTTTGATAACTAACTTCAACTTGTGAAGCTGCGAAGGAATATCACGATACGTGTTAGCGAAATACTCGGAACTGAGATAAAGTACAACATCACATAATACATAAAGGCAACCAAATCTGGGATCCCGCGCAAACTTTACAATAATCTCCACGGAATTGGTGCATTTCGCAAGTTCTCGCTTAGGATATGTTATTCTCGGGTCATTTCCAGTATTTTATTCGCTCTTTTTATGATCCTCTATAAAAGGCATCCCTTGCTTGTTCTTCTCCGATTCTATAGAGAAGTTATTATACAAGTATTTTTGGAGTTATCTTCTTTTGGCGCATTTTGCGCGTACGGACGTGCGCATTGTTGCGGAAATGCGAGATCGTGAAATGCCTGCGCATCCATTAAACTGTCGAAAATTTATTCACTTGGAATTAGTGTTCCAATAATATAAATAATGTATTGTATTGACCACCTTGAATCGAGTACCAATCGTAAAGATTCTCAATTCAAAAGCGGACGAATGATTGGTTATTGCATTGAAAATTAGAACTGTATATACAGGGTTATTTGGAAAACGTTATTAACCTCACAGGACTATATTCTGCCTTGATTATGAGTCGAAAATGTTTAAGCAGCCATGACCATTTCATTTCATTTTCATTTCTGACTTAATTTTTACAAAACGTTGAATATATAATTCTCTATATTACAATGCCCGTCACTAACGCTACTAGATGGCTCAAATAATAATGAGGTATGTATGTGAAGAAAAAAACACAGTTTTCTGTTTAATAATGTTATGTTATTAAGACGCTAATGTATTCGAGATAGTAGTTATGTAATATATGCTATAAGTGTCAACAATTCACCTATTATACAGGGTGTTCCGTATCTCGACGTCAAGCCGAAATCGGGTGATAGACTATCACCGGATTTCGGGTGATTCTTCTGATCGATATCAGAAAAATATTTGAAAAAATAAAATAAAAAAGTCAGTTAAAACTGGGTAAAGTACTGATTTTAAATACTTGGTTTGGTCAAAAAGTGATATTTTCTTCCAAGCTGGAGCAGTTGGCTTTGAATTTTGGACAAAAGTTTAGAGAAGCATTATTCCGGATTACATAATAATAAAAAAAAATTTAAAAAATAAAAAATTGTAGCAACAGGAGTGAAAAGACGGGTTAGATTTTTTGATTTTTTTAAATGCTTATAATTTTTAAAACACATGACTATACACATGAAATATTTTTCTGATAACTATTGTGATTTGTTCTATCACCCGATTTCAGCTTGACGTCGAGGTACAGGACACCCTGTATATAATAGTTACCTTACTTCCCACATGGTTTAATTAACCTACCATCTCAGTATCGCGCCGGAAATAGTTGGTGAATAGTTGGTGAAATTCATTCTGAAGGCTTCAGATTGTTACGAGATTGTGGATTTTTATTCTAAAGTACCTAACTAGGTACCGCGAGAAGAGAAATTTAGGTTACATTCTGGCTTAAAGCTTTTAATCTTTCACGTGAAAGTGACAATTTCATCGAAAAACTCAAATTAAAAATAAAGTAATTTTAATATATGCCTACTATTTTTCGTAAAAAATAAATTGATTATTTTCACTTTTATTTTTTATTCTTTTAACAAACAAACCATCAACAGGTAATTAATGACCTTAATAGATGGTCCTAAAGTGACATTAGAGTACTAAGTAAGGACATTTTGTGAATATTTTAAATATGACATAATTACACAATAAATTGATAATAAGTAATGAATAATGAATAAATAATAAATAAGTTTTTACACAGTACGAAATACACTTTATGATAAATAGAATATTTAAGTTGTATTGAAGCAAATGAATTTTTCATAATCGATATACGTTACTGTAATGATAGTTCTACTTTTTGCAAAAAATAAAAATGCAAACTTTGATATTACATATCTCCATAACTATTGATATTAGTTCATGGTTGCTTGAACATTTAAGACTAATAACATAGTCAGGAATCTACCGGCAAAGTTTCTGCTGGTAGCTCTGGTACACTCTGTATATTGTCCCTACCATTTAACTTCCGAGTATGTAGGTGTAGTGATGTTGTGCCATGTTGGTTCTTAAAGTTAGTATTTTTATTTAACCCATTGTTCTATATATTACTTAAATACAGTTTAAGGAGTGGGATTCATATATGAAATAATTTTTTTTTTTGGTTAGGATATAACGAAATATATTTATTTTTTATGTGTCGTTATAATATTATCCGCAATTGTTTTGAAAATGCTTTAAAAAAGAATACGTATACATACAGTGCAATATAAAAAATATGATTAAGATAAAAATTAATTCAATTCCTATTTGGCAAATAAAAAACCAGCAAAACAGTAAAATTATAATCTAAGAATTAATTTAAATTTGCATTTTTTGGCACAGTTATCGCAGGCATGGCATCGTTATTACGACGTCTGCTAATAACCATGTCAATCATTCAGAAATGCATGCTCTGCATTAAGTACGCTTCTATTTACGTACCTACTTGTAATTAAGTGGAACGGGATGCCGATCCTAAACGCAAATGCAGGTATCCTCGCGCGCCCTAACTGCGCTTACATGCATATTACCCTTATTGCAATTACATGGAACATATTCGTACACATTAATAATATCATGTACGAGTGCGTATCGAAATGTGAGATTTAAGTAAACATTTATTTTGGAAAAAAAATCAAATCAAATATTTATGCGACAGAAATTTATTTTCTGGCCTGAATCTCAGGCCTGAATAATTCAGAGTCAATACTTAGACGATTTAAAGGTTAAAGAGGAAATTCACTGCAATTGCATATTCCGGCGTTTTTTTTTTACGAAAATGTGGGTTTTTATTATTCATTTATATCAGAATGTATATTCTAGAATGTAATTCATAATTTATTCTAGAATGCAATAACATAGATAGAACCTTTGTTCTTATACAAAAGTAATAAACTGAACATTATTTACAATAATTAAGAAAATATAAGCATTAATTGACAGGCCGCGGCCAAAAAAATCGTTTTTAGTTTTCTAGGCGGCGCAAAGTTTTAATGAATATTTATATGTACCCAAAATATATTTTTTTATACGTATTAACTACAATAAAAATTGCAACCTAGAATATACATTCTGATATAAATGAATAATAAAAACCCACATTTTCGTAAAAAGACGCCGAAATATGATCTGCAGTGAATGTGCCGGCTTAAGGAGGTACGCCTTAAAACGTTATTTTGTACTGAAAATTACGCTTTAACCTTTAAATCATCTAATTATTGACTCAGTCAAAACAATTTATGCGTTTTCATAGCAATGAAAAATCATTTAAAATAATTTAATTTTTATTACCTCTTTCAAATTGGGAGTCAGCATACAATTTCGTATGGAGCAGGTAGTTTAAGTAAGTATTAAAATAGTTATTTCACTTTAAATTTTCCGCAATTTCATCATACATTTTGAAATTTGAGAGGCTTCATCTAAGGACAAAGTGTAACTCAAATACGAGATTTAGTCGAAGAGAATTTTAAAAATAGAAACGCCCGTGAAAAATCACGGTACAGATATTTTACAGATATTTTAGCGTACCGTAGCTACACAATTTTAGGGTGGTGTATTGCTTCGGCGTTAAATGCTGATGTCTAGCTTATGCATTCATTATAGACGATACTAGCTGGTTGGCCCGGCTTCGCTCGGGACCATAATTCTGTAAGCATAGAATTGTGTTCACGTCTCTTTTTTGCTGGTTTCGGCACCTGTGATTGGATTGCCTTGCTGGACCGTCTTCGCTTTGCCAAAATATCAACAGATATTTTAGCGCACAATCATAATACTCTAGAGAGAACTCTCCAAAACTTTCTAGAGCATTCCGAACTTCCTGGAATCTCCTAGAACTTTCCCTTTCCAGAGCCTTCTAAAGCATTATAATTCTTTCTGGAACCTCTAGACCCACCGACGCACTCCCCCACTCAGTTTGGAACCTAATAGATCTTTCTGATAGCTTGTAGAACTTTCTCCTCCCAGAACTTTTTAGAGTATTCTCGAACCCTCTAGAACTTTCCGGAACCTTTAAAACTCACTGACGCATTCTGCAACTCAGTTTGGAATAGAATTTTCTGAAACTTTCTCCATCCAGAACTTTCTAGAGCATTCTGGAACTTTCTCTTAATCTTCTGAAAACTTCTAGACTCACCGATGAACTCAGCCACTCGGTTTGGAACCTTATAAAACCTTTTTAAACTTTCTCCTTCCAGAACCTTCTAAAGTATTCAAGAACATTAATGAACGTTCTGGAACCTTCTAGACTCACCGACATACTCCGCCACCCAGTTTGGACCTTATAGAACTTTTAGGAATCTTCTAGAACGTTCTGTTTTCAGAAATTTTGAGAGCTTTATCGAACATTCTGGAACCTTCTAGACACACAAACACACTCCGACACACTGTTTGGAACGTTAGAGATCTTTCGGGAATATTCTACAACATTCTCCTTCCAGAATATTCGAGAACTTAATTGAACGTTTAAGAACCTTCTAGGTTCACCTACACACTCCGCCACTCTGTTTGGAACCTTTTAGAACCTACTTGAACTTTGTCTTTCTAGAATTTTCTAAAGCATTCGAGAATCTTCATGAATGTTTTGGAAACTTCTAGACTCACAGTCACTCTCCGCCACACTGTTTGGAACGTAAGAGAACATTCTTTAAAATAATGAAGTATCTTCTACAACGTTCTCTTTCCAGAACATTCCAGAACTTTATCAAACGTTCTGAAACCTTATAGAGTCACAGATACACTCCGTCACTTTGTCTGGAACTTTATAGAACTTTCGTTTATATTCTAGAACGTTCTCCTTCCAAAACTTTCTACAGCTTTATCGAACTTTCTGAAATCTTCTAGACTCACCGACAAACTCCGCCAGTCAGTTTGGAACCTTATATAACCTTCTGAAACGTTTTTTTTCCAGAACCTTCTAAAGAATTCGAGAAACATCATGAACTTTCTGTTCTAGACTCACTGACACACCTTTCCACTCAGTTTGTGACCTTATAGAACTTTCGGAAATCTTCTAGAACCTTTTCCTTCCAGAATTTTCTAAAGCATTATCGAATATTCTAGAATCATCGAGACTCACCAGCATACTCCGCCATTCCGTTTTGGAACCTTATAGAATGTTCTTGAACTTTCTCTTCCAGAAATTTGTAAAACATTCGAAAACTTTCATGAACGGTCTGGAACCTTCTGGACACACCGACACACTCCGCTTGCTGGACTCACTCACTTAGGAACCTTATAGAACTTTTAAAAATCTTCTAGAACGTTATTCTTCCAGAACTTTCTAGAGCTTTATCGAACATTCTGGAACCTTCTAGACTCACAGACACACTCCGCCATACTGTTTGGAACGTTATAGAACTTTCATGAATCTTCTAGAACGTTCTTCTTCCAGAACTTTCTAGAGCTTTATCGAACATTCTGGAACCTTCTAGACACACAAACACACTCCGACACACTGTTTGGAACGTTAGAGATCTTTCGGGAATATTCTACAACATTCTCCTTCCAGAATATTCGAGAACTTAATTGAACGTTTAAGAACCTTCTAGGTTCACCTACACACTCCGCCACTCTGTTTGGAACCTTTTAGAACCTACTTGAACTTTGTCTTTCTAGAATTTTCTAAAGCATTCGAGAATCTTCATGAATGTTTTGGAAACTTCTAGACTCACAGTCACTCTCCGCCACACTGTTTGGAACGTAAGAGAACATTCTTTAAAATAATGAAGAATCTTCTACAACGTTCTCTTTCCAGAACATTCCAGAACTTTATCAAACGTTCTGAAACCTTATAGAGTCACAGATACACTCCGTCACTTTGTCTGGAACCTTATAGAACTTTCGTTTATATTCTAGAACGTTCTCCTTCCAAAACTTTCTACAACTTTATCGAACTTTCTGAAATCTTCTAGACTCACCGACAAACTCCGCCAGTCAGTTTGGAACCTTATATAACCTTCTGAAACGTTTTTTTTCCAGAACCTTCTAAAGAATTCGAGAAACATCATGAACTCTCTGTTCTAGACTCACTGACACACCTTTCCACTCAGTTTGTGACCTTATAGAACTTTCGGAAATCTTCTAGAACCTTTTCCTTCCAGAATTTTCTAAAGCATTATCGAATATTCTAGAATCATCGAGACTCACCGGCACACTCCGCCATTCCGTTTTGGAACCTTATAGAATGTTCTTGAACTTTCTCTTCCAGAAACTTGTAAAACATTCGAAAACTTTCATGAACGGTCTGGAACCTTCCGGACACACCGACACACTCCGCTTGCTGGACTCACTCACTTAGGAACCTTATAGAACTTTTAAAAATCTTCTAGAACGTTATTCTTCCAGAACTTTCTAGAGCTTTATCGAACATTCTGGAACCTTCTAGACTCACAGACACACTCCGCCATACTGTTTGGAACGTTATAGAACTTTCATGAATCTTCTAGAACGTTCTTCTTCCAGAACTTTCTAGAGCTTTATCGAACATTCTGGAACCTTCTAGAATCACAGACACACACCGCTACCAGAATTTTATAGACCTTTATCAAACGTTCTAGAATCTTCTCGACTCACCTCTTAGTTTGGAGCCTTATAGAATTTTCGGGAATCTTCTAGAATACTCCCCTTCCAGAACTTTCTAGAGCTTTAATGGACATTCTGAAACATTCTTGACTCACCGGCGCACTTCGCTATTTAGTTTGGAACCTTACAGAACTTTTGGGAATTTTCTAGAACGTTCTCCTTCCAGAACTTTCTAGAGAGGATTTTTCCGGAACTTTCTAGACTTGCTGACACAGTCGGCGGACCCATTCTGGAACAATCTGAAGTATTTGCGGCTTTCCTATAACAAAAAAATGTGCTAGAATGCACATTTTCGTCACCCCCTCCCACCCAAGCTCAGCCACCCCCACCAAACTCGCACATTTTAAATGGGACACTAAGGGCTATCCACCACTATAACCACCAGGGGGTGGTAGTATCTGATTGTGAAGAAAACTTGGCGGATAGGGAAACACGGGTTTCTTTATATTTATATATAGATATATATATATATATAATATCTATATAATATTCTATATATTATATATATATATATTATACTTCATTCTGGAAACTCTAGACTTACTGACATACTCCGCTATTCATTTTGGAAATTAAAGATCTTTCTGAAAGCTTCTAGAAATTTCTTCTTCTAGAATTTTCTAGAGCATTCTCGAATCTTTTAGAACTTTCTGGAACTTCCTAGACTCACCGACACACTCCGCCACTCAGTTTGGAACCTTATAAATCTATCTGAAAGATTTTCTCGCTCCAGAACTTTCCAAAGTATTCTCGAATCTTCTAGAACTTTCTGGAGCCTCCTAGACTCACCGACACAATCCGCCACTCATTTTGCAACCTTATAGAAATTTCTGAAACTTTCTCCATTCAGAACTTTCTAGAGCATTCTGAAACCTCTAAATTTTCTGGAACCATCTAACTCACCTATAAACTCCGCCACTCAGTTTAGAACCTTACAGAACTCTCGGGAATCTTCTAGAACGTTCTCTTTCCAAAATATTCTATAATTTAATTGAACGTTCTGAAACCGACACATTCCGCCACTTATTTTGAAACCTTATAGAACTTTCCTGAATATTCTAGAACGTTCTCCTTCCAGAACTTTCTAGAGGTTTATCGAACGTTCTGGAACCTTCTAGACTCCCCGGCTACTCCGCCACACTGTTTGGAACCGTGTAGAATAATCAGGAATCTTCTAGAACGTTCTCCTTCCAGAACATTCTAGAACTTTATCGAACATTCTGGAACCTTCTAGAGCAGCGGTACTCAACCTTTTTTTCTTCGGGCCACATAATTATGTTTGCTAAGTTACGCGGGCCGCAACAATATTCTTACATGACGAAAAAAAATCATATAGGAAAAAACATTATTGGTTGAATCCCGTTTGATTCAAGATTAGGGCGCCGCACACCGTAATATATTCGCAATCTAGCGGAACTTTATTCAAAAATTAAAATGCAAGCAAATAAAAATTAGTAAAATATACAAAGTAGCTAATTACCTAGACTATATGTTTTGATAATTATTTGCTAAATAACAACACCGGTTTTCATATGGCAACCTGGCAAAGTGCCACTTGCATAGGCCGTCATTCTGACAACAACTATGTTCGTTAATTTGAGCCTTTGTTATCAAGAAAAAAAGTGAATTTATTTAGAAGTACAGTTACTAATACACATATATATTTTATCCTCACCTCTATGGCTACTTAACAAAGTAAACTGTATTACAATATATATATTTTATTGCCAGATACAAAGCCATTTACTTGTACATGTCAAAATTATAATATTTTTGAAGAAGTGTGACTTTGCTTTGATTTTACAAAAAATATCCATGGGTACCCAACGAGAAAATAATTTTATTTACTGCTTTGGTTCATATTCTGTGAGATTTCATTAAATTTTTCGGCACGTGTTTCCGACACTCATACAATATTTTTTAATTTTCTTTAGGAGTACCTACAATAATGAAAAGATAATTATTTTAAGTATGGCTTTTAAGTGGCAAAAAAGGATCAAAACTGGTGCATATAGAATTTTATAATTCAAAAACACAACCAGGTTGATTCGAAAAGCACGTCTTGAGAACTAAAAATGTACGTTAGCAGTCTTAGTGGAAAAATAGATGCGAAGTTGGAGAAAAGCTGTAGAAAATTATCGAAATTTTTGGCTGAACATGATGGGTGGTTTGAAGATATAGTATCATTGCTAAGTTTCTCGACCTGTTTCCATCCTCAAGTTCAGCAGGTTTATGAGATTGTACAAGATCAGGTAGGCCTTGGAAGTCATTCGCAAATGTATTTCAAAAATCCAAAAGAGTAAAATCATAGATCTAGTTTCTACAAAAACTCAAGAAGAATTAACGGTCGCCACTGAAGTTAGTCTGAGATCATCCGGGAAAAGGGATGATGCCAATCTAATGAAAGAGGTAGCTGCTGAGTCCTTACTGAGCTACTCGAATAAAAAAAGCGAGACGAATTTTTGGAGTACCAGAGCCAAACTCTCTCTAGAAGCCGCCTTGACACTAATGGTCAATGCCAAATTGAGTACCCATCAGTATAACACACTGAGACAACAGTCGAGGGGTAAAAATTTAAATATTTATCCAGCTTACCATCTTGCCAAGAAAGTGAAAACAGAGTTCCACCCTTCGCAAGATTCGATTAACAACAAAAATTGAAAAAAGTTCTTTTTACAAGGATTTTATCATTTTATTGAAGTTGTATTGAAGAAAATGAATTTTTCATAATCGATATAAGTTACTGTAATGATAGTTCAACTTTTTGCAAAAAATAAGTCAGAAATATTGAAAAAAAAATGTAAACTTTGATATTGCATATCTCCATAACTATTGAAATTAGGTCATGGTTGCTTGAACATTATAGGCCAGTAGCCGATTCTTAACAAAGTGCTTTCAGGGTTTGCGTTAATTACGAGACATGTTGTATATAAAACAAGCTCAATTTGTGCAAATATAAGTCGAATGAACCGACATTTGTTTTTTTCTTGCATGAAACTCTATGAATTTGAATAGATTTTAGTTATGTGTACACACAAAGAATATATTTATGAACATTCAGGAAAAGTTTCATAAAAATCTATTCAATATATCTGGAGATAAAAATTAAATTAGTATACATTGTATTAAGTTCCGCTAGATTTGGAATATATCACAGTGTGCGCCGCCACTTGATTAATCAACAAATTTGTTTTTTAACTATAAATAATGATAATAATACTTACCACTTATCAGCATACCAACCAATACCATCTCAAATATTAACAACGGCTTATTTCCCTATATGAAATTTACTTGCAGTTGCAAAATACAATAATGAAAAAATAAAACTCAATATCTAAATGTTTATTTTTGTTTAGTGTCCTAACAAAAAAAACAGATTAATAAATGCATATGAAAACATGATTCATGAATACGGATTTCAACACCTTACTACAGACATAACGAGAGACGAAATTATAAAAGGAAAAAATGTCCAAAGTTACACATACCACATTGTGGTGGGAAACCTTAAAGACCGATGCATTAAAAATACAATACTAGTCTGTACATAAAAGATTTGGAAATATTAAAAATATTGTATCAATTATTTGAGTGATAAAAAAATAGGAATTTAATTTATAGTTTTCAAAAAAGCATTCGAGATTTTACTGACAGTAATGGATAAATGTGGAATTCGAAGACCCCAAAAAAAAAGGTTAAAAAATTACTTACACTCTGTGGTTGAAACTATCTGTGATTGAAATAAAAAATTCGTTCTTAAACCATAGAAATCGCCGGTTTTAAAATGATAGAAGTCTGTTTACTTTTTGTTCGCGCGAATTTCAAAATATTCAAAACTTACAATACCAGATTTTTTTAATCACGTTCCTGATAATAAATGTGTTTCGGGCCGCATATAAGAGCCATATGCGGCCCGCGGGCCGCAGGTTGAGTATGGCTATTCTAGAGTCACCCACATACTCAGTTTGGAACCTTATAGAACTTTCAGGAATATTCTAGAACGTTCTCCTTCCAGAACTTTACAGAAATTTATCGAATCTTCTAGAACGTTCTCTTTCCAGAACATTTTAGAATTTAATCGAACGTTCTGAAACCGACACACTTCGCCACTTATTTTGGAACCTTATAGAACTTTCCTGAATATTCTAGAACGTTCTCCTTCCAGAACTTTCTAGAGCTTTATCGAACGTTATGGAATCTTCCAGACTCACCAACACACTCCTCCATACTGTTTAGAACCTTATCGAACACTCGGGAATCTTCTAGAACGATCTCCTTCCAGATCATTCTAGAACCTCATTGAACGTTCTAGAACCTTCTAGAGTCACCCACACACTCCGTCACTTAGTTTGGAACCTTATAGAACTTTCTGGAATGTTCTAGAACATTTTCCTTCCAGAATTTTCAAGAAATTTATAGAATGTACAGGAACCTTCTAGACACACCGACACATTCCGCCACTCAGTTTGGAAACTTATAGAACTTTCGGGAATTTTCTAGAACCGTCTCCTTCCAGAACTCTCTAAAGAATGTTTTTCCGGAACCTTCTAGAATCACCGACACAGTCGGCGCGCCTATTTTTGAAGAATCTGAAGCATTTGCGGCCTTCCCATAACAAAACAATGTGCTAGAAAGCACACTTTCGTCACCCACTCCCACCCACGCACAGCACCCAAACTCGCATATTTTTGATGTGACACCAAGGGCTATCTACCACCATAACCACCGGTGGATATTTATCTCTATATATATATATATATATATATATATATATATCTTTATATAATATATATATATTGATTGGATTTACGCGAGTTGCCCCCTGATCGGATGCGTAATAAATTTTGTAATTACGTACAACATTTCATAAAATCTGCTTCATAATGAACTGAGATTTTCGCAAACCTTATTGGTTTGCAAGTTCCATTTAATGTTTATTATTATTTTATAATTTATAATTTTAAAAAACAACACTTCATATAAATAAATATTGAAACATTTTAAAAACAGCTGGAACACCGAGAATGGTATACCGCCTCACAGATATCCTGAGAAACGGGAAAGTAAGGAGGGTGCAATGGGCGGGGTACGCAAGGAGAATAGACGAGTCCCGTAACATGCACAAAATTCTCGTACACCGGCCAATAGAATCGAAATCGAGGGAAGCACCAAGAGGGAAATGGGAAGAGGGAAATGGGATGTCAAGACAGCTCTTTAAGGGGTAGGGGGTGTCAACCAGACAGGACCGACCAGCTGATGGGGATGTTATGAGTGATATGAAAAAGTTAATTGTTATCGTAAGATATTTACAAAATTTGAACAAAATCTTTTTCGAGGATATTCGAAAATTTTTCGAGATATCATCTCCACCAGTCTGAAAAGGTATGTTTCGAGGAAGAATGAATGAAGACACTGGAAATTAATTAGCGGTTTATTAATTAATGATTAACTTAATTAATGAACTATTCAATGTATGTATAGAGGCACTTAAAACGAATTAAACTTAACTATTCCTTAAATTATACTTTTTCGCGGTATATCACTCGCAAATAAACAATTATCGCAGGATAACATGTATTTAACATTCACCAGAACATTCACAACAGAAGTATTTATCGCTTCGATTCCCCCATACTGGGCGTCATCTTGCGCGTACTTCGCTTCCGATTTCGCACCAAACGAACTGTCAACACGACAACTCTGCGCCGCGGCCGGCGCCGTATTTATTTATATTTATAATTTTTATTTATTCGATTTGAAGCTTACAATGCTTTAAGATGTTCTACAAAGTAAAATATTAAAGCGTTTGAATAATATCTGCTCCATACATCTATTAGTCGCTTAAAACAATATATTTATGCCGGAGAATGTTGGTATTTTCGTACCTTCTAGATTAATCTGGTGTTTAGAAGAAGGTCCTCGTTGCTTTTGTAGTTTTTGGATGCCTGTAGACGATTCCCGAAGGTTGTACATCACCCTAGATTTTTATTGGCCATTCTCCATGTTTCGATAGTGTTATGAAATATTACAAGGAATTCGAACAGTGCAAAAATTGTTTTGGCATGCCATTCCGTGACAATATGTTTTAATGATGACTCAAATTATTCACATAACTTCAAATTATAAGATCACGAAAAATTTCAATGTGGCATAACTCCTTAATCAATGTATCAATATAAATATATAAAAAGAAACCCGTGTTTCCCTAACCGCCAAGTTTTCTCCACAACCAGCCACAACCACCCACCGGTGGTTATGGTGGTGGAAAGCCCTTGGTGTCACATCGAAAATATGCGAGTTTGGTGGGGGTGGCTGTGCGTGGGTGGGAGTGGGTGACGAAAATGTGCTTTATAGCACATTGTTTTGTAAGGCCGCAAATGCTTCAGATTGTTTCAAAATAGGCGCGCCGACTGTGTCGATGAGTCTAAAAGGTTCCGGAAAAACTTTCTCTTGAAAGTTCTGGAAGGAGAAAGTTCTAGAAAATTTCCGCAAGTTCTATAAGGTTCTAAACGGAGTGGCGGAATGTGTCGGTGTGTCTAAAAGGTTCCTGTACATTCTATAAATTTCTTGAAAGTTCTGGAAGGAGAATGTTCTAGAAGGTTCGCGAAAGTTCTGTGACGATCCAAACGGTGTGCTACTCGTTAAAATCTACACGTGCGAAGCCGCGCGGGCACAGCCAGTGTGATAATAAAATAAAGAAAAATGTTTTTAATAGATATTATTTACATATACTCGTTTTATTACGTACTTGTACGCACGTACGTATGTACGTTCATATTTCAAGTGTAAAATAATATTACATACAAATAAATGTCTCATAGCTAGTAGCAAAAACTCTACAGGTGGATTACAACTTTGGTAATGAGTTGAAAATGTTCAGGCAAACATTACATAATATCAATATTTAGATTTCAGGCAACCATGACATAATATCAGTACAAAAATTTGCATTTTTTTTCAATATTTCTCACTTATCTTTTGCAAAAAGTTGAACTATCATTACAGTAAGTTACATCGAATATGAAAAATGCATTCGATTTAATACAAGTCGAATAAAATGATAGAAACCTTGCAAAATTGAGTATAGAATATTTTACAAGGTTTTTATAATTTTATTTGAATATATTAACTTGGATATTGTATAACTCCATAACTCTTAATATAAGGGCATTGTTGCTTGAACATTTTAGACTCATTATCAAGGCAGGAATCCACCTGTAAAGTTTTTGTTACTAGGTATATGTAGGGAAGACCGAGGGGAGTTGAAACAATTTTGACATTTTACTTTATACACAAAATACTGTAAACACCAATCATATGAAATTAGTATCCATCGATAGTTCATTTATTGCACTTGCAGATGAGTAACACAAGGAGAGTGTATATGTGAGTTCTGTGGCGAAAAATCGACTTAAACGTCACAAGTCATTTTGTTTCAACACCCCTCATACCGAGGTGAGTTGAAAAAATGGTTATAATTTAAAAAAAAAGTTTTTTTTAAATTATAACCATGAACTAGAGTTGTATGACATGAGATTATCATTAACAAATGTAACATAAATTTAAACTCCAAGCAGAGAACCAATAATCACATTCTAATATCTAAATGTCAGTATCAAATATCGATTATCGACTTTTAGTCGTTTATAGGAATTACAATCAGTCTCAATTTTTCCTCTTCCGAAGTATAAGTTTGTAACAATAATAATGTCAACAATAAAAAAATAGAAGATATAAGGAATATGAAATTATTATTCTGATAAGCAATTGAGACAATCATATGAATGCTCGCCACCAGTGCAAGCTGCATGAGCCCAACTTTTGCATTCCAGACATTGGATCCATTTTTCTTTGGCTTTACTATTTGAATAGGGCTCAAAACATCAAATACAATAGCATTCCTCTTCTTCTTCTTCATCCTCGCTGTCTTTTTTTTTCTTGTTAATATTGGTCTTTTTAGTTTTAGTTTCTGGTTTGGATCTTTTACGAATTAATGAAGCTTCGAAAAGGATTTTAACTTTTTTCTTAGCCATCCTAGCTGTTTCAATTGCACCCAATTCATTTTTTACAGGAGTATCAGTCAAGAATGCGGTTTTCACCTTTCGTCGATTCGTTTGATTTCCCTTTCTTGGTGGAGCTTTTGGCAAGGGTCGGAGAGTTTCGGGGGAGAAATGAGATGCCATCGCCACGGCTGAATTATCACGTGTAGATGTTACAGGTACTATTGTAGATGTAAAGTCTGAGGACGGAATGACTGACTCAGTGGTTGAAGATAATGTGGAAGTACGAGGTATTACCCCAGAGTTCTTATCAGGATTTTGGGCAAAATTTGACACATCTTCAGTTTCGAAGGTGATTTCACTAGCCCTTGGAGGAGTAGCAGGTAAGATCAGGATCGAAGGACTTGATGTACGAGAGTCATTCAATAAACTGTTCGCGGGCGTTTGTGGACGTTCATCAATGGTGGTATCATTCGCATTCATATGACATGGCGTGGGTTCTTCATTTCTTGAATTTCTCACCAAGTTAGAGCTAGATGGGCCAGAGTTCTCGGCGGCAAAACTCATGAAAGGCCGATCAGTCAATTGGCTTGAAAGGTAATCAGCGTCCTGAAATATTTCTGTGTTAACTGGCCAAAATCCAGTCGTGCTATATCCGGAACATACATTACGCGGTGTGACTGCGATATCAAATGGGGAAGTATGGTTAAGGTTGTAACTCGAAGCCGCATCACGGAGAATTTTATGTCGCAATGTTACTTCTTCTGCAGCGAGCTCATTTATATCGAGACTCGCCATACCTCTATCGGTCCTCTTTTTGTACTCAGTAGGCATACTAAAACAAAATAAACAAATAACACTCATCGTATATGCAAATCAGTCATACAAAACTTAAAAGAGGTGAGTTGAAACAGTTTGTTTCAAATATCCTCAGTAAAGAAAATCGTCCAATTTCTATTCAATTGAAAATTAAGAAGCAAAACACATAAAAATGCGCTGTAACCATGCTATGTATTGAATCGTTAGTTTATAAGCCTTCGAAACGTATATCACACGCACTACAAATACAGACGCATTATCCAAATAAAGACATTTAAAAAAAACGTTTAATACTTACTTTTTATGAATTTTGCGACGTGAAACCAAGAACAATATAACCGCAGACTCAGAGTCACAGACGACTACTGAAGGGCCTGCGGGTGAGAGAAAGCAGTTGACATGCGAAGATGCCAACTCGCTAAGGGTTTTTAGTTCCGCGAAATCAGTGTTGTTTCAACACACCTTTGTTTCAAAACACCTCGGTCTCCCCTAGTTATGAAACACTCTGCATAATAAAACTTTGCATGGATCAACTTTTAAAATTCCACGGTCCATCGCACATGGACAAAATTAGGCGGTGAATGGGATACCTTCAATGATTGACTGCATCGGCGATGAATCTTGGCAGTCACAATCAAAGCGTCCCATGGCGGGAGATTGTATTTCAAATATTGAGACCCTGTGGTGAAATCATCAAAACACGCGAGTCACATTTCTTTTGAATATTCGACCTTCCTATGCAGCTGCGACGGTAGGTACTTTTGAAATACCTACCTACATACCTTAATTTATTTTTCATTTCACTCGCATCGATGTCGTCCTGGTGTATAAACTGTACGCAATCGCTTATAGAATCGATAAAATGTGTCGGTTTTTGATCAGTCGATTTGTCCGTGCACGTAGAAGAGTTTCTAAGTATTAGCATATCATTAATAGACCGGAATCTTAATTAATCAATGAATGTGTTTTTCACCAGGTCATATAATCGCAGGTACTTTGTGACTTCTTTGCGTCTAAAAACCTTACTAATGTAATATTTTAGTATCCAATAGTGTAATTTCATATAGGTTTTATTCATATAGATAAAACCTATCGTTAAATCTGCATCCTATGCACAAACTGACGAGTTTTCACACGAGTCTGGGTGAAGTATCTTCTCAAACAGGCCCGTGCTATGATTTAATTAACCCGGTGGCTAACCGGTCGATCGCAGCATCCCATAGATGCCAATGTGTCCAGCCAGCCAAACAGTAATGTCTTCTATTATAAAATTAATTTATACAGGACTAAACACATACATATGTTATTTTATTCCTTATTAGTTTTTATAACTTAATCTAACGTTTCTAGATACATTTTATTTTTCTTACATAAATCCTTTATCACTATTCTAATATAACGCTACTAATGATTAAATTAACAATATACTACATGACAATGCCCCTCACTTTTAAACGCGAGAATTAAATTCTCTGTTAAAGGTGAGGATGCGTTAATTTTTTCATTCTGTTATTCAAATATATGATATGTTATTAACACCGTTATACACACAATGTTATGTAAAAAATCTTACCAAAGGTTGTTTTTCTCTGTCACCCACAGATATACAACATGAATCCAAAACTCGGGTGAAGCTGGGTAATATAATATAAGTAATTAATAGTGTTAAAAAAAATTATTCTAAAATAAGCGTGCAGCACTTTCTAACTGCTGTTATGATGGATTAACGTTGATGGACGGCTGAATGTTGAGGGTCGGGGGTCGGGGGAGCCACCCTGGCGATAGGGGTAAACCTCGAGGGCGGATTTAGTGTTTGGTTAGTCAAGGACGTGTCTAATCGGAAATCAACCCGACTACTGTAAATTAACCAGTGTGTTTAGAATACAAGACGAAGATAATGTTCATCGAAATATTTTATTTTATTCTTACACGTGTTTTATCATTTTTTCGTCTGTTTACAATATCATGTGTATGTTATTTTTACAAAAAAAAAAACTGAACTCACAAAATTTCTTACTGTTTGTCTTCGGGTTCCATGTAACAAATTAATTTACAACAAATACTACAAATTAAATCAAGATTACAAGTGTACAGTATTTAAATGTACTAAATACTGAAGCGAACAACTTTGCAGAAATGATAATAGTTACTGATCAAAAAGGGGTCAGATAAATAAAACTTAACAATAATATAAAACTACAGCTTTCTTTTATCTCTAATAAGATTAACGAGATTATCTGAGGGAAAATGGCAGATCTTAAAAAAAAAATTCGATATTCTTGATCTAAGAATGTCCTTAATTCAGTAGATCACATCCCTTCTAGGAGAACTAGGAAATCGTATCATTGGAATGTCAATACAAATTATCTTTATAATTCACATATTCTACCTAAATAATACTCAATTCATAGTAAAAAATCAGTTTATCTTAGCCCGATTCCACAGAATAAATCACTACGAGATATTTAGTCTCTGAGGTTTAGATGAGTTTAATCTCAATACTATACAAACGTATTGAGATTTTTGTTGGTGATACCAAAGCTCGAATATCACCTTATGATTGGTAAAAAAAAGAAGAACAATTCAAGAAACTCGCGTTGGTACTTGACGATAAATACCTTCAACTATTAACTATGAAAAGTTAGACATTAGGTATTGAATTACAAACATTTGAACCACTGGGTAGATTCAAATTGAAATGAAGATGAAAGATACTGGGTAGATTCAAATTCACATCACACACTTAATTTACCGAATGGAAAATCAATGGTCTATTGACTAACATTTCATTTTTTTGTATTGTAATAAATTGGACGTACAACAAGCCATAAGGCGCTGTAGCGCAAGGCGCGACACGGACATTACCAGGGTTGGTGATGGACCCTGCAATGGGATCCGAAACGTCAGCCAGAAAGGTCGTAAAAACACAGAATAATAATAATGATACCCCAGAAGACACTAACCAGAAAAAATATACCATAATTTATTACAAGGTTTATATCATTTCATTTTATTAGTATTGAAGAGAATGAATTTTTTATAGCCGATATAATTGAATGTAATGAAATTTCAACTTTTTGCAAAAAGTAAGTCAGAAATATTGAAAAAAAAATGATATCGCTTATCTTCATAACTATTGATACTGGGTCATGGTTGCTTGAATATTTTTGACTGATTATTACTCCTCCTTTAAACTTTTTGCTACTAGCTATGAGACACCTGCATATCAATAATTGAGGATGGATGCTAAATATAGATATCGCTGGATGCAGGGACATGGGAAGGATTTACGTAGATTTGTTCACTAAAATTAGCAAATTCCTTAAGGACAACGTTACGATGCCGAATTTTGGTCATGTATCTCGTCTCCATAGATATACGAATCTGTTAATATAATATAGGTGGCTGGGCATAGCCTGGCAGAGCGGTGTCCACCAAATCCAACAGTCTAATCTTAACGCTTTCGGTAGGCGCAGTGGCGTTACTAAACCCGAGGCATAATTATGTTGAACGTTATTTTTGTCGAACAGTTTTTTCTTCTAAACCAAATTCAACATAACCCTAATTTATAGAAGTTTACGTTTTGTTCGGACGCCTAATAAATGTCAATGTTGAATCTGCCGACTAAAATAATTAAATTTGAAATCGGAACATTTTTTAATACTAATTGATTAATGTTAAAGCTACGTAGGCATTGAATATTCAATAATAATGAAAAATTATTAAATTAAATCTTAATAATTACCAAATCATTTATAGTATTCCACTTCAGTAAATATTGAAAGTTTCAGAGTTCTAGCTAGTTGGGAAGTTGGTGAAAAATCAATTATAAGATTCCGCCACATCAAACAAACAAACTAACAAACAGACAAAGAGAGTTAAATAAAGACTCTCCAGGAAAAGATTTTTTCGTTACTTGAACGTTTTGCTAGAAAATCTGAAAATAGGTACCTTGGTTTTAATAATCACAGGAAATTTGCAAGAACGGAGGGCGATAGGGTCGATGATGTCACTGATGACTTCATGGACCCTAGGTAGACCAAGCCTGAGACATCAGAAGGTTGCTGCATGAGGCAGCAAATAAGGGTACTTTAGCGAAAAGCGGCACTGCGAGAGGCAAATAGTTCGTGCTGTAGAAACAGACTAATGCACCGCGACACTCAGGAGTGAGTGATAACGTAAAAGAGAGCAACTAAAAACTCATTTCTTATATTTATGGCAATTTTCGCACTGCAGCAATACTCAGGTTCCTATCCCCACATATTATATATAGACTACGAGCCAGCGACCGCCAGACCATAGTGGGGAGAAGGTTTGGATATTGACATTCGAGCACCTCCGGGAGATTTCGGCAGATAACAGGTAATACAAGTACAAAAAAAGAGTAAGTAAAACGTAAAATAACAAACCTGATTTTAATATGTTTAACGAAAAAGTATTATAAACTCGTATTTCATTGCCAGACGCTTTTCGCGGGTCATTTCTTCCGCCAGACATGTTGTTATCTACGTGATAGTAATAAATCTGAATTTCATGTATTTTATTCGGCCACTATTTAACAATATCATGCCTTATGTTTTAAAGTTTTACTTACACATTTTTTTGTACGTGTATTGTATGTTATCTGCCAAAATCTTCCGAACTCAAATGTCATAATATCCAAACCTTCTTGCTTACTATAGTGTACGTCTATAGAAAATATTTCAGGTTTGATACTATAAGTCTGGCGGTCGCTGGTTCCGGCTCTATTAGCAGGGCGGGTACTGCATACATACATCGTCAATGTTTTCACATGTGTGGTAATGAGAGAAATGACTTTCAACTAAGTTTCCTTCCATTCTCAACGGACCAATAAAAAATGATTAATACTAATGCGCTGGTTAATCTATCAGTATACCCCGACAGGCAGGTACTCCTCATTACCAGCTTTGGTATAGTTACGCCGCTGAATAGAATTCAAGTATCTTCTACATTCAAATTTTTTAAATTTTAAATGTGCCTATATTTATATTTACATACTAGTTCCTTCGTAACATTAACTACTGCTAACTAACAACACGGGAAACCTATAGGAATGTAATATTAGTTATTACTAATCACAATAAATAACTTAAAGGTTCATAATCGTTTGATAGCTTTTGCTGATCGTAATGATTTTAAAGAAAATTAATAATCAAACGAATAAAAATTAAGCTTTCAAATAAAATTATTCAGAAAAGACTGACACTTTCGTGTGATGAATTTATAATTTCTTAAATTGATTTTTGAATATATATAATATAATAGTATAATTCTAAAGTATAATTTCCGCTATCAATGTATAATCAAATGGAAAACTGCAGATTTTCTCGAACATACACTCGTTCATTTTATATTTTCCTTAATCATTACATCCTTACAAATGCAACCTTCGATTTTAAATAAATATATTATGTATTATGTTCAGCGTGCAGTTCCAACTACTTGGCAATTTCGTCAACAGATGCCATACTGAGTACGGTTTTGAAAACGATCGTACGTTTGAAACCTCTTTGAGAAATATGCTTACATTTTACATGATATTAGCACTAATATACGTACGTCTATTCTTGTAATTGTGTGAACAATATATTTAATCAAAAGATTAAATTTTTAGTACTGTGGAGTACTTCAATTTGGAAAATGTTTCCAACATATTGTAATAATAATTAATTGAGTGGAAATTTCCCTTTGGTCCAAGTCCTCTTCACTTAGCTACTATACTATAAAATAATACTAATCATAAAATATCTATAATAAGGTCTATCATAAGTTCACGTTAATCAATCGTTGTTTTGTCATGCAGAATATTGCAAAAAAGCATGGTAGAAACCTGATTTAAGAAGATCTATTCTATTTTACCGTGGAGATAGTTGTATCGGCGTTTTTTTACAATTATTTCATTTCATTAACCCAAATCTATTGCAACTTTCAGGGCTGTCTAACTTTGGTATGAAAATATAATTTAGATTCAAGAAAGCTTTTTTACGCAGATAATTAGAGATTTATTATATGGAGAAAATAGCTATTCCCGATAATTACAAGATTATCGGTTATATTATAATCGGTATTTTTGAAACCTACAAAAAAAAACTAACCCATAAAAACCAAGTTTTTATCATACTCCCATCTCATTTCCTAGTTAAAACAGGTTTAGCGCTTACCCTACGAGTCGGGCGACGCTACGAAAGGGAGTAATAAAAAATTACGAAAAATCCAAAATTATACCATAATTATTAATTTTTTTTACGAAAATTTGTTAGATCATTTTTATCGTCGCCACGAGTCTGCCTGCAATGTTTCAGCTCGATTTGATCACTGGAAAAGGGTTAAAAATCGATCCAAAGTTTTTTGTCAGACAAGCAAGCAAGCAAGCAGAAGCTACGAGTAAAGGGAGTATAAATATCTTGTGTCCGTATTTTAATGTATTCTTACAGTTCAATACACACAGGGTGTCCCATGAGTCGAAAATGTTCAAGCAACCATGACCTTTTATCAATAATTATAGAGATGTGCAATATCAAAGATTGCATTTTTATTCAATATTTCTAACTGTTTTTTGCAAAAAGTTGAAATTTTATTGCAGTTATAGTAGCAGGCAAACATCTTGAAATTTTACGGCGTAGTGGGGGAAAGTTTGCGCATGTACCATTCCACCAAAGAGACCCTAATTTTGTCTTCTGCGCATTCCCCCACCACGCCAAAAAATTTCAAGAAGTTTGCCGGCAACTGTACCTACTTATATTGATAATGAAAAATTCATTCGCTTTAATTCATGTAAAATAAAATGATAAAAACTTTGCCAAAATTTTAAATATATATGTTTTACAGGGTATTTTATCATTTTATTTGAGTTGTATTGAAGCGAATGAATTTTTCATAATCGATATTAGTTACTGTAATGATAGTTCAACTTTTTGGAAAAAAAAAGCAGAAATATTGAAAAAAAATGCAAACTTTAATATTGCTATATGATTTTAGGTCGTGGTTTCTTATATATTTTCGACTCATTATCAAGGCAGGAATCCTCCTGTAAAGTCTGCTACTAGCTATGAGACACTCTGTATATAAAAATAACGCTTCCCGATTATTCCAAAATTATCGGTTATACCTACTATACCGGTATTTTTGAAACTGAAAAATAACATAAAAATATATTTTGTTCATATTTTTGTTTTCTTACAATTCAATGCATGTATTTTTTAAATCATTACACCCGTCAAAAATGTAATGTTTTTATTTTCAACAATCAATTTAACATGGCCTAATATAATCCTTAAACAAATACCACTTCGTCTTTTTCCTTAAGGTCAAAAATGTACGCAGCATAAAACAGGTTCCGTAGTACCTACATACAAATATTTAGAAGGCGCCCAAGAACAACAACACTAATGAGAACGTTTTATTTGGTCGGCATTTTAAGGACACGAATGTCCTTCAATTTCGTCCATCATTGCACACATTGTTAATTAATCACCGCTAATTGTAGATTCATGCCAGAGAGCATATGTATGCTAATGCAACTGGAAATATGGCACATCCAATGAGCTCCATGAGGCCTTCGAATGTGTGTTTTTGGCCATTGCACGTTCTGCGTTTGGGGCACAGTTTTTACGTTGTTTTCTGATCCGTATTCCATTAATTTAAATCACGGGTGTAAATAAATAAGAAGCGCTTTCAAGTAAAAACGTAGACCAATAATACGAACGAAGAAACGTTCACAATTCCACCCATGATAGACTACCGCTTCTATCAACTTCTAATTATGAAACAAGGTGTGTAAATTAAACATATATACAACTTCCAAAAATTTGATAGATGTGGTGGCCTATCATGGGTGGAACGTTACATTGTGTAAAGTGATCATTTGCGCAAACCGTACGATAGATCGTAAGCCCTATGCACACCAAAAAGACTTCCAAAGCACTACCCAAGAGTAGGTTTCACTGTCTCTTCCGAAGACAGATGAGATTAGACACCACCTTGAGCTATATTTTCAGTTTTAAGATTATTTTACATCATTGTGTTGACGTACTTAGCCTAGTAGTAAGGCTCTCGTCTGTGATCGGGAGTTCTTACCTGGTTCCATGAAACCATCCCAAAATCAGTGTCATTTTCGTAGCACAAAAGCATAGTTATGTTGAAGATAGTAAGAATATTAGAGAGATAATAATAAAACAGATTAAGACAAAATCTCAAGAAATATGTCAATAGTAAATTGGTTATATAAACCACAAGACCGTGCACACAATTTATTTCTTAGTTCTTGTTTGACGAAATCTTATTGTGAGTTTTCATCCATAATTCCAATCTAAGTATATATTATGTGTCTGTGATTTAAATAATTATGTATTAACCTAAAGTTTTTGTGGATTTTTTACATTTCTTCCTAGTCTCCAGAATACGGAATTATTCCCACTCCCTAGTATTCACACATTTACAAGATAGCTGCAAATCAGTTACGCACAATAATGGCATTTAATCTTGCAAATAAGTAATTTTTTAATCAAAGACTTTTATAAACTTTCAATGTTCAGTATTTTCTATGCAAGTAGTGAAAAGCACAATGTTTATTTTGCTTGAGGCCTGCTTGCGGAGACATGCCTCTAATCTAAGTCTGGAATCTTCCGACATATCCTAATTATGTTTAAAAAGTTTAAAAAATCTTGGCACTCTACATGATCATACCTTTACCTTGTTTACCTTGTCGGCATAACGGCGGTCTTGCAAGCAGTTGTCACCAGTGAGGTTTAATCAATCGACGCCTTATTGAATTCACCACCATATTATTTAAGATCTGCCAATGTCTTCATTGGTAAATTCCCGCGTGCCAAATTCATTTGATTCGTCTATTCTCATTCATTCCTTTGCCACAATTGTGAACAACTCCAAAACTCATATAAATGGTTATGACTTTTTCTAGTTTAAAATCCATATCAAAAACGGTTTATAAGTTGTTTTCACATCTAATTTACAAAATCTCGTACACCTATAATAACAATTTTTATTTTAATATCCTCTTATAGGTTGTTAAATTGTAAGGATGCGAGTACACAGTTACATTTTCATTTTTAATTATTTAAAATTCTATTTGTAAAAGGATTTTTCTGTAATACATAAAATAAAATATAAAAGTTAATGAATTGAATTATTGTATTGATTTCATTCTTTTTTTATCATATTTTAAGAAATTTCGCATAATGTATGAATTTAACCCGGTCATATTTTTGCCATAGGTATAATGAATGGTACCCACCGCTTGCTTACCCAGGACCGTTCTAAGAACAAAAGCTACCATATCGGTCCTACTCAATCGTCTCCAGGTTGACATTTTTTTTCTACTAACAAGCAGGACCGTGCTGCTTCGCACCGGTCGTATAAACCGTTGCGAAGCGGCACGGCTGCTAGAACAAAGCCATTCATTGCCCCAACCTTAAGATTCGTCTTTAGTAGCAATAAACTCAACATAAGCACAACAATAGCGGAAATGGCACCATAAACAGATACATATTAAAAAATATATAACAATAATAATACGAAAACGAATAAAAAAGCAAAAGCAATCAAAACAAAGAAATAGAGTATAAAGAAGAAAACATTGATACATATTATAAAGAAGACGAATCCCATAGGAGGCGGCAGTGGATGGCTCAAGTACGGACCAACCCCGTAGTTGGGAAAAGAAAATAACACCACAGGTACAGCACCAAATCACATGTAAAATATTTGGCCTTATTCTGAAATTAGCAATACTGCTATTTTCAGAATATGAGCCAATATTAAAGCGGTTTTTAAAGGCTTCCGAAATATCAAATATCTTTAATCTCGAAATCGTATTCACTCGACACTCGAACGCAAAAGGAGAGAAATTTTACATTTTTCTGTAATTTGTCTTGTAAAATGCTTCCTTCAATTTTGACATTTGTTAGATGTCCTGACATTTCTCATACAAAATTCGCACGTTTCGTCGATAATAACGATGTCAATATATCGACGGCTCCTACGTATAATATCGTAACCCACAAATCGACGATTTTTAGTTTTTTGTGTATTTCATATGTATTTAATTATATCTTTATTTTCAAGAAAGAAAAAAAAATATTTTGCAATAAATAACGTTTTTTTGGACGTATTTTAACGTATCTCAAACAATCACATATTTTTACGAAGTATACTATCGTATGTAACACTTACGATAATTTGCGTTGGAAAATAACATAAGATAATTTTATCGTATGTAACACTTACGATAACAAACGTTGGAAAATAACATAAGACAATTATCGTATGTAACACTTACGATAATATGCGTGAGAAAATAACATAAGAAAACTATCGTATGTAACACTTACGTTATTTTACGTCGCGTCTTTTCCGAAGTATAATATCGTATGTGCATTTCTACAAAAACCTTTAATAATTCCGACTTTTTTGTAATTATTTATGAAACTACAGTACAATGTACAATATTGAAACGAAATTTCAAAAAAATTGGGCAATATTTAGATTTATACCGGACGAAAATATGTTCAAATCCTTCTTCTGTAAAATTGAATTTTGTGGGTTACGATATTATACGTAGGAGCCGTCGATATGATAAAGGGGAAAGATTACATATCACGAAAACAAGTGCATTTCTTTATTATGCATTTTCGCTGTGGCGTGTCGTGTTTACAAAAACTGAATTAAGAAGCGCACTTCCTCAATTAAAAAACCGTACCTAGGTTTCGCATAGAGACCTAAGGTTCATTAAAAATTCTCGAGGATAACGGTAAACATTTGGTGAACGCGTTTCGCAAAAGACATGTTGGGCCGATGGAACCTGTTTAGCCAGATAACTTGAATAATAAATAAGAGATTTGGCAAATGCCCACACGGTTGCCTAATTTCTAACTCGGGATCGTGTTTGCGCGGCCATTACCGCCGGCGAGGGAAACACTCAACCTTCGGAGGTTTCGGCCATTTGCGAAAAATAATACTTTGTCGCGGCTGCGACGGGGCCGATCCGTACTTCGCTACTTGGGAGTAGGTAGGCACCGCAGGCCCGTTTTGCCGATGACATAATGCTGGACATGTGAGAACTTTTTGTACAAAAGTATTTGCTTGTACGTTATGCAGGGTTATTTGGAAAACATCAATAACCTCACAGTACTATATTCCCGCCTTAATAATTATGAGTCGAAATTTCTGGTTCACTTTCGGGAGTCGCAAGCAGTCGTGACCTAATAGTTATGGAGTTGCAATATCAAAGTTTGCATTTTATTTCAACATTTCTGACTTATTTTTTACATAACGTTGAGTGTGAACATAACACTGAACTATCATTACATCGATAATGAAAAATTCATTTGTTTCGATACAAGCTAAATAAAATAATAAAAACCCTGCAAAAATTCAATTTGGGAAGTTTTCCAATTGGAGTAGGAAGGTTTTTTATTTTTTTATTTGACTTGTATTAAAGAGAATAATTTTTTCATAATCTATATAAGTTACTGTAATGGTAGTCCAACGTTTTACAAAACATTAGTCAGAAATATTGAAAAAAAAATTCGAACTTAGATGTCTCGTATCTCTTTAACTATTTATATTAGGTCATGGTTGCTTGAACATTTTCGACTCATAATTAAAGCAGGAAAATAGTCCTTCAAGGTTATTATGTTTTCCTAATAACCTTTTATATCAGAAGATCTAACAGAAAAAATGTAAACTAAATTTGTAACGATGTTACATTGTTTTGTTCACAGACAGTCTTAAGAATTTTAGTATTTTCAGAAAAAAACATAGAAATTTGTATTGTTGTATATATTCCTTTTGTATTCCCGTATATATCAATGAAAAACACTGGAAAAAATTAATAACTGCAAGAAAGAAAAAAAAAGCCGAAATATCAAATCGTCACAAATTTATCCAAAGTATTAACTACACATTTAAATAAATGTTCTGCTTTATGTTGTTTAAAAACACGATTAAAAAAAAATCTTTTTCATGTTTAGAAACATGGAACAAACAACACGGCGTTTTTATTTTCGGCAGTTAGTTATATATTTTAAAGCTACATATCTCATTATGGAAACAAGGTAATGAGGTAAAAACATCTTCAGACGGAATATGTTTTGTAAATATCAGGACGCCAGAGTGCAGCGTTTGAGAGTTTTTACTGCTTCAGACAACAAACTTTCGACTTTTAAAATCGAGTCAGAATAAATGTTTCAACAATACGAAATAAGAATCTATTCAAATGTCATATTGTTCATAATGAGAAATCTTTGAATAAATTAGAGGATTTTTGACTTTTTGACATGGCTAACTGAATACCGAGTCACCTGGACCCCCTGCTCATTCATCTTCATGTAGTGTGAAGGGACTTTAAACTTCACTTGTTGATCATCTTCTTATTATCATCATCAATATCGTAAATTTCGGGGTCATCTGCCATGTCCTGGCTATCTAACTGGCGAGTCCTAGAACAAAAGTGAGAAGTTTATCTATTTTCATACGAGTATAATTTTTATTTTTTAAATAGACCGTTTGTTAAAATATAACGAATGTATTTATACTAATGATAAAAGCGTTAGCTAGCTATTACTATTGTTACATTCTAATTGAACTACGAATACTGGACACTTACACATTACGTAATGTGAATTCTATTCGAACACAACATATAGATAGATACACATGGTCTGAAATGTCAGAATGACTTTTTGAGCGAAGAAGAAACTATGCACTTGCATGACTTGTTTTTATGTCTATACTTTCTAAGTGCATTATGTCCATACTTTCACAATATGCGCAGCTAATTAGGGATGATTTCCGAGATGAATAAGGTCCACATTATTAAAAGTAATAAAAACAGTATAATGGTCAAACGGTGTACATAATATGCACATAAATAATACCTGCAGAAGACTTAAAACTCCGTTGTGTTTCAGAAAAAGCTGGTCTTCCGTTATAATAATTAATCGCTTGAAAAAATCCCACACACACAAGTACTACACCCGTCATCACGTCATCTAATCTGTAAGCAGCTTTCATAAATTCCTTCTAAAATACTGCATATAAAATATTATTTTTCAACTAGCAACAGCCAACTTTTCAGAATCGATGGTAATAAATTCTTAGTTTTTAGAATTCTACTCTCACTATTACGTAGGTAGATGTTTTTTTTTAACAAACAGACCCTAATAGATGGTCCTTGAGTGACATTAGAGTACAAGGTATGAATAGTTTGTGAACATTTTAAATATGATATAATACTTTTATATATAATACACATATATATATATAAATATAATACACAGTACACTTTTTAAGACAAACTAATAATGAATAAATAATAAATAATGTCTTAAATAAATTGTAAATAATATTCAGACTAACGCAAATCAATAAATTCAATTGTAGGAATGAGTTCCATATTAACCAGTGTTTACACAATATGCAATAGACTTTTTACGATAAATAAATAATGCCTTAATGACAAAAAGAATTGTAGATAATATTCAGAAAAAATAAATAAATATCGAAAATCAATAAACATAATTTAGGAATACGTTCTTGATTAGCAAGTTTTTACATAATACATTAAATCTTTAAAAATGTGTTTGCTTTGGGTATTATTATGCACATTCCCAATGTATTTCTAACTTTTCTCATTTTTACTAAAAAAAATACATTAGAAGAAACTTGCAGATCGGTAACTATTGCAAATCTTCCAAAAGAAGCTTAAGTTGAAGTCATAATTATGAATAATCTAATAAAGGAACTTAATGCAGGTAAATGGCATGATTATTTCAAATCATAACAAATATACAAATTTATATGTTATATCGACGGTCCCTGTCGACGTACATTGTCGAATCTACAAAATCTCTTTTTTCGTAAATTTTCTTATATATAAATCTATTTTCAGAGCTTTTAATACTTATGTTTTATTATGTATAATTTTTGTAAAGTATTTGAATATTTATATGGCGGATCAGGTCCTGCAAACCTAACATGGTTACGTTGGAATAAATGCATTATTATTATTATTATTAATTACCATTTCATCATCTCAATTTACTCAATATTTTCGGAGTGTTAAAAAAATTTTAATTTCGTTTCAAACAAAGCATGTATTAAAGAAAAATTAAACATTTTACTAACATTATCTGAAAATATAGAGTAAACCGGATAGTTTAAGATGCTAAAATGAAAATCGAATTTTTGCGGATTCGACAGAATACGTAGCGACGTTTGATATGTAAATTGAATCTAGTAGTGCGTGTTGCGTGCATTACAATATCGAATCCAAAACACGTAGTCAGTATTTAATACATAAAAATAATGTATGCATATTGAAAATAAACCTTTTTGTTTAAAAATTGCTCTTCTTTTTAAGAATACCTTATTTAAAATAAACATTGCCTTCAGGCACATTCTTCATGTGGTTTCGGAAGGAAAAGAATCGCTATTTCCCTATTCATTCCTCTTAGACTATTTGATACAGGCATGTACGATACGATGACAAAAACGTAACAGAAATTGAAAATTTATATAATAATTTTTTTGCAAGGTTTTAATTTTTTTTACTTGTATTGAAATAATTGATTATGCCATAATCGACATAAATTACTGCAATTAATGATCGTTCAACCTTTAGCAAAAAAAAGTTAGAAATATTGAAAAAATTCAAACTTTGATATTGTATATCTCCATAACTGTTGATATTAGATCACAGTTGCTCGAACATTTTCGACTCATAATCATTGATCAATAGTTAAGGTGATACGCGACATCAAAGTTTGCATTTTTTTTCAATATTTTTTGTAAAACGTTGGACTATCATCATAGTAACTCATATTGAATATTAAAAATTTTTTCCCTTTAACACAAGTCAAATAAAAAAATAAAAACCTTCGAATTCCAATTGGAATTTTTTCAGAGTTTTTATCATTTTATTCAACGTGTATTGAAACGAATGAATTTTTGTATTCGATATAAGTTAACGTAATGATAGTCCAACGTTTTACAAAAAATAAGTACAATATTGAAAAAAAATGCAAACTTTGATGTCGCATATCTCCTTAACTATTGATATTAAGGTCACAATAGCTTGAACATTTTCAACTCATAATCAAGAGAGGAATATAGTCCTGCGAGGTTATTAATGTTTTCCAAATAACCCTGTATATGTAGATATTTCAAATGAAGTTATCTACAGTCATTTTGCATAATCATCGAATGCATTTAATTAATAATTGAAAGATTTTTTAATTAATATTTTTAAAAATTATAGGAATGGTGGAATACACAATTCAGGCAAAAATTACGTCAATGATGAACACAGATTTGGAGGTCCAAGGCTAACGAAAAACTTTTTTTGCATATTTCAATATTTGCTTATTTTTATTAAGCATACTTCAAATTATTTTTAATATATTATTCATACTTCAACGTTCAACAAAAATTATAATCTGTCTGGGAAGACGATTGGCGATCTTTGTTGACCACATCCTTGTGGTCTCCAGAAACCTTTGTTGGTCGCTTATGCTCAATCCAGGTCATCTCAGCTGGGAAAAAGTGATGCTACAAGTACCAAGTACACCAATTTACACACAGCGTTATTAGATTATTTATATGAACATTATAATGTAATTCGTATACTTGACATAAAACGCAATTTTGTATAAAAATAGCATAAAATATGTAGGTATAATCTATTTTCTTACTTTTAGGAAAAAAATACCCACAATCGTACTTTTAAAGCTTTCGGAGATGTCAAATAACTGCTCACATTCTCACAAAAAGTCTGCTGCTATACAGTTGATTTAAATGATATATTAAATATATAATATACAGAATGAGCCTAAAATCCCTTTTTATTTCGAAGTTATATAACTTTTTGTGTACCTATTATTGATATATGTAATTGGATTACTGATGTAATAACATTGTAGAGATTATTTATGTTGGTCATTAAAATAATGATGAAATATAACTTTGTTTTCTGTACTTGAGTTTAATTAAATATTATATATTTTACTATTCGAGTTTCGAAAATAAAAAAACTCTTCATCGTCAGGTAAATTATTAACTTTTAGTATTAATATATTTTAATTACTTTTGTTGTATTTAATTGTAGGTACATGAAAAATACTGTCTTGTAATTTATCTCCACTTTAATCTTCATAAATGCGAGCTTTTATATGATATTCCATATAAAAACTGTTGCCATGTGGAATACCATATAAAAAATAACTATAATGCTAAAAGTTATTCAATATCTTTATAATAAGTGACTTTTGGCCTAGTCAGTCAACTTACTTTTTTTTTAGTTTAGATAATTTTTTACCTACGATTTATCTGAAATTGATCGTTGTGTCTTAACTGCAAAGTTTTTGTTGTTGTTAATAATAGAATATCGCCGAGCTTCTAGAAGTCGTTGACCCGTACACAGAAACCTTTTCTAAATGCAGATAAATCGTCAGGTTTCGCATAAAGACATGAAAGTTTGACACCGAAGCGGACGTCTCCGGTTCGATGACCGAATTTTTTTTGTTGGTTCTTTTCACCAAATATCCGACAATGCAAGTCTGACGGTCTGGCAGCCTTCCGTCCCTCTCCGCGAGAAAACCAAATTCCGTGAATTATCAATGAAAGACGACCGCTGCCCGACACTTTGGATCATGGGAAATGCAACCGAGGCGAGAGATCTACCTTCTGCTGGAGTATAACCTTTCATTAGCCAATGAAAGGTTATATTCATCAATCTTATTTTATATATACCTATATAAATAAATTAATTAATTAAGGAAAATAAAAAATAATCTTAAACAAAACTTTAACCCTTTTTACATTAAACAATTATTCTACACATATTTACACTTGGATTTATGACTCACTCAACTTTCACTAACATTCCACTTGATACTTTGTAGATACATAATTACTACCTTATGAAAATAAATATTACTGACGAATTCAAAAAAATATTATAATTGTGTTCTATAACGCCACTCTGGGACGGGCGTAGCCTAGTAGAGTGGCATAATCCACAAATTTAACAAAAAAAAAGTGTAATTTATCTTATATTTTATTGTTCAATTAGTAAGTACCTTTATTTGTAAACAAGGATTTTTTGAAATAAATAAAAAATATTTTAAAACCTTAAATTAGGATTTGTTCTTCAAAAAATTTCCTTTAAATTTTTTATTTTTCATAATACTTAAATGCTTGCTTTTTTATTTACAATTTTTTTACACTCGTCTGCCGTAGAAGTATTTTTTAGGCGTTACGTCTGTCATTATGTCTCTAAATATCTAAGCTTAAATTGAAACTACATGAGATGGTTTTTGTGAAAAAATTAAATAATTACCTAATTTCAGTATTATAGACTTACCTATACTAGTTTTCACATAAGGATTCAATTACCTTAGTGTGCATGGCACTCATGACAACCTGTTCCAAGAACGTGTAAAACTTTTAATAAAAATGAAATGTTAACATGTAGGTATACGGAGTCGGAAAACTCGTAGAAGATAGAACACCCAGATATATACAGGGTTATTTGTAAAACATTAATAACCTCGCAGGACTTTACTCCTGCCTTGATTATGAGTCGAAAATGTTCAAGCTATCGTGACCTAATATCAATAGTTATGGAGATATGCGACATCAAAGTTTACAATTTTTTTTCAATATTTCTGACTTATTTTTTGTAAAACATTTGACTATCATTACAGTAACTAATATCAATTACGAAAAATCATTCGTTTTAATACAAGTTAAATAAAATGATTAAAACCCTGAAAAAATTCCAATTGGAATGTTTTCCAATTGGAATTCGAAGGTTTTATTTTTTTGTTTGACTTGTATTAAAGGGAATGAATTTTTCATACTCGATATAAGTTACTGTAATGACATAAAAGCTTGAACATTTTCGACTCATAATTAAAGCAGGAGTATAGTCCTGCGAGGTTATTAATGTTTTACAAATAACCCTGTATAATGCTCAAACGTTTATGTACAGGGTATCTCACAGCTAGTGGAAAAAAATTTACAGATGGATTCCTGTCTTGATCAATCAAAAATTTTCAAGCAAACATGACCTATTATCAATAGTAATGGAGGTATGCAGTATCAAAGTTTGCATGTTTTCCAATATTTCTGGCTTATTTTTTGCTATAATGATAAAAAAATTGTACAAATTGAAAATATATTTTTTTACGAGGTTTTTTATTATTTTATTCGAGTTGTGAGCGTCAAGCGAATGAATTTTTCATAATCGATTTAAGTTACTGTAATAATAATTCAACTTGATTTTTAAAAAAAGGAAATTTCGATACTGCATATCTCGATAATTATTGTAGGTCATAGTTGTGGTATATAGCGTGGGTGTTATTTGTTTAAAATATCTAGTAGGTATATAAATAAATCAATTCCTGTGCGTGCATGAACACCTCATTCAACTCATCCAAAACAAGGTTGCACGCGCAATCCCCGGCCTTCCGTGTTTACAGTCCGGCTACTCGAGTATTGTTTGAAGATTTTTTCAAAATATTTTAACTTAATTGAACGCACAATTGACGAGATATAAAATTCAATCAAATGGGTGGATTCAAAAGAAAATGTAAATTCGGTTGGAGACTGCAATCGGCTGTGAAAAAAAGCCGCAGGCCCTATCAAACCAATCGGCAGTGTAGAATTTCTGCGATTTTGATGAAATTGACTGGAAATATAAATTGCGCGCTTTCAAGTTTTCTCTGCATCTTCTTTTAAATTATAACAAAGACTTTTCTCGGTAAGGACGAAGCGGGTCAAGCATCCCGATCCATTTATCCATCATCATCAATATGGTACTCGCAGAATGCAATATTTCCGTCAAAATTGTTTTATAAAATTGAAAACGTAATTAATTACCAAAAGGTTACCCCAATGTATGTCATCCACTTAATAATACCCGCATATTCAAAATAAATTTCATCAGAAGAATTCTTACTTTCGCGTGACACCTGGCAACAGATTATTATTCCGAAGGATCTCGAAAATAATTATTATTACCAATAGGCTGAAAGATGTAAGCCTTGGAAAAATGTCGTTTTATAGTTTGATGATGATGGTTTCTTGCATACATAGCTCCTCAAATATATATTTTTTCCAACTTACATACTGAGGCAAAACTTTCCGTTTACCGTGTATTAAACGTTACGTAATTGAAAGGGCCGTTTTTAAATCAACGAAACGTATGATTCGCGTATCGATAAGTTGGGTAATATTGAGCCTCCCAGTTTTGAGGATGAAATTTCGCTCTCAAAGCTCGCGCAAAGCATTTTTTAATTTTATTATTTAAATAATTTAATTATTTATTCATCATAAGGTATTTATTGTTTGCCAGCTCCCAGGGAACTTCACTGGATATATTTATTTGAACAAGATTAATTAGACAAAAGCTTCATGTAATAATGTAATTTCCTTAAACATAATTAAGAGCACAGTACAGAGAGTACTGACGTACAGCGGTCCTTTATTGCCGACCCAAGAAATCCAAAAAAATTTCCCTTAGGTACACGTACCCTCTTATTTAAGGTTTGTTGTTAAAATGCATTGGCATTTTTAGTAAATTATCTTTTTCATTTTCATTCGCTTCGCCAAGTCCAGAATCTAGACAGAATTATGATGTTTGTTTTGAAAAAAAAAAACATTCGAAACAATTTTGTTACAAAGTCAATTAAATTTTTTTGTTAATTGTATTTACAAATTGTTGTATTATGTATGCAGGTAACTAAAATGATATAGGTACACACAAACATATATATTTTGTATCACAATTTAACATAGTAGTTTATCGAATAAATTGCAATCTTTTTGAATAGATTATTTATCAATAATTTGTAATTAATTAAATAAACTTATTGGATAATCATTCCAATAAGGAAAAAACGCCAAGAAAAATGAAAATGTCAGATTAAGATTTTAGCATGCTTATGACATTTAAAATGTAATAAAGATATTTATTTGCGAAATAGCTATTCTAAAAAAAAGCTTTAAAATAATTTATTTACCTTCTTACGTAGGTATGTCTATTAAGAATAGTATGTATGCTTACTGAGAGCAAGGATAATTAATTCTTAAATTAAGAGAAGAATTAATTCCTTACACAGGTATACTAATGTACAATAATTAAGGAAAATCACCAAGAGAACTAATAAAACTAAACACATTTATTTACTGTTTCATTGATCAGAAAGTTAAGACGATTCGAAAGGAATAATCGTATAATGTTGTGCGATTTAGCGGCGAGAAAACATTTTAAAAATATAACATTTTTCGCGCCATGGAAATATCAATCACGAAGGGACCGCCAATAGAATGCCGCCGATATGTAGGTACCTATATTACAGTTCGCAGTTTCGCGAACCGCCCGCGCCTACTTTGGGGCGCTGGTGTTAGTATTTTCGTACAATTTTATTTGACTAGGGGAGCGATCGACAACTTTTTCCATTGTTGTGAAAATTATACCACGTTAATTTATATTTTTATCTAAAAATGTTAAATGTTCTATCAATCATACCAGGGTGCATAAAGAAATGAGAATACTGTTTGATTTTTCATTTAAAATTTTGTATAACTTGTATAATTATGATGAATGTTCGATAATTAAAATTCGGGTCTATATTCATTGGTTAGCTTGATCTGAACAATCAAGTATTGATCACTATTATATAAAATTATATAACAATTTTGAAGTGATGACATTTGACAGATATCTTGAAATAAACATTACATAAATAAGTAAGTAAATTTTTTTTAATCAATTAGAAAAGACATACAGAAAAATCAAATTAATGAATAAATATTTTAACTGCTACTTTTAAGCAACTGACCTCCATTCTATCCGGGGATGGCGCTTTATAATATTAATCAATTACAAAGAGACTACACATAAGGTCGAAAATTTTTCGTTAACTTACCAAACTGCCGTGGCGAAATTGGATAACGCGGCATCCCCGGATAGAATGGAGGTCCGTTGGTTCGAATTCCGGTAGCAATTAAAATATTTTTTCGTTAATTTGATTTTTCTGTATGACTTTTCCAATTGATTAATAGAATTTGTTTAATAATTCACAGAACTGTTGTTCTGAAATTGCAACTTCACAATAATAAATTGAATTAGGGCCGGTTGTTTCAAGTTGGATTAAAGTAAGCGTTCTTTTAAAGCATAGATTTTTACGTTCTCCACCAATCAGACGATCCGTTTTCGTAAAAATCTATGCTTTAATCGACAGCTTACTTTGATCGAACTTGAAACAACCGGGCCTAAGTAGATATGTCCCGTCTATTTTGTGTTGAGATATATATCCTGAGAATAGGGAGGATTTAAAAAGTCGCGCACATTTTAAATGTTAGGATCCACAAATCAACGAGAAAAATAAACCCGTGAAACATTATTTTAGCTCAAAACATGCTGGTAGATCCGATTGTGCTCGGATATTACCGGGTATTTAATACTTAAACGATCGGTCTTTAAAGGTCGTCTGGGAACTCTAAACCTAACTATTTTATTATTGATATTTGAACTTAAAATATCATCTCCTTATATGTGTCCGCAGTTACTTTGTATTAGGAAATTATCTTTAGGGGGCAATTTGACTCAAGACATGGCTCCCTACAATGTCCAGTGAGATGGGCCCCTGCACCACAACTCTGCTCCTGAATGTTACGATATTCTCTTCATTCATCATGAAATCAGCATTAACTACATATATGCACATAGTTATATCGCACCTCGAGTGCAGTACCATAATCTTTACAAAAAACCTTTTTGAATTATGACTATCACTAGCCGTTACACCCGTGAAAAATCATGGCACACGAAATGGTTCGCGTCTTTGCTAAGCGTAGTATATATTTTTGATGTTTATAGCGTTAACTTTGTGGTTAGACGTAATTATAAATTTAAATTAAATAACTTTGTATAAACCACTTAAATAATGACTCTACGTCTACCGGTTTCGATACCACCGTATCTTCATCAGGACTGACGTACAACAGCTGTACGTCAGTCCTGATGAAGATACTGTGGTATCGAAACCGGTAGACGTAGAGTCATTATTTAAGTGGTTTATACAAAGCTATTTAATTAAAATTTATATAGTATATGTTTGATGGTCCGTGGAAAGGCGGTGGTAACAATGTCGCTAAGGTGCCGCGCTGGCATTTGCGCGTCCGAATTCCGTTATAAGAAATATGAAAACAATAACGATATTTTGTCATGTTGATATGTGAGTGTCCATAAACTACGTGGCCCGATCAGGGGGGGGGGGTAGAATGCAACGCTGGGCTACGTGGGGGGAGGGGAGGCAGGGGTCAGAGTCGAGCTACGTAATTCTTTCATTTATTTATTTATTTTATTTGAAATAAAAATGATAAATCTGCGCAGATCATATCAATTTTTGTAATTATAAGAAAACATTTTTAAAATTGGCTTTTTTTGTATATTTAATATAATTGTATTTTTTGTCTTATTAATTGTGAAAACATCTTGTTAATTTTATATTCAATAATTTAAAAACAGTTTTTGTATAAGAAGACAAAATGGAAATAATAGGAAAAAAATTCCACTCGGTGGGCGGGGGGGAAGGGGGGGTCAAAACAAAAGCCACGCTGTTAATGTACGTTCCTCATGCAAATGAAAGACTTTTAAAGCTTACAGTAGATAATTTGTGCTATTCTGAAAATAGCAATATTGGAATGTCAGAGCTTTATCCCAACACTTAATAGACGAAAATTAAAATAAAAAATAAAAGAGACGAAGGTATACTTCGGTATTCGGTGTTCGTCGTACTTAAATAAGAAGATTAGTATATTTTCACGTATCTCTATCAAAGTAAAAACCTTTATTTGCGATGTCAGATAAAGATCTGACATCCTAATGTTGCTATTTTCAGAATAGCACAGACTAATTGAATAACGAGAACAATAAACTTTGAACCCCATTATCTCAGAATGATTATTTTGGAAAGGTGATAGATAGTCTAGAAAGGTGATAAATAGCCGGGGTATACTTGACAGGCGTTGTTGCAATAAAATATTATTTATTAACACATGTTTCAAAATGTATTTTACATTCAGAAGCCTTAAAATCATTAGGTACCCTAAGACCATTTTGTATCTATCCTACATAATAATAAAGGTTAGGCCCGCATGATCGATAGAAACTTGAAAACAGTTAATGAATCGATTTTGTTTTCAAACAATACGCTCCTAGGTATCATAGATTAAAAGTTACTAGGTACTTATACAATTTGTAAATTGTATACGATGTAACGTTAATCTAATGTAAGTATTATACAACCATATTGTGTACAAAATAAACTAATTGACGTAAATATATATAAAAATAGATATTCGTGAAACCCCGACATTGCCAACTTTTTTTTCATTAAAATTACTGAAAATTTTAAATTTTGTGTAGGAATAAGTAACATTTAAAAATTATAGGTAGGTATATGTAGAAAAAAAATATGATCGTATTCAATGATCTGTCGATCTATTGTTGCACTCTTTTCTAAATTTAATTGTGTAAAGCAATTAAATATTAAAAGAGCATCACAAGGTCGACAGATCTCGCTAGAATTTGCTGGACTGACAAAATCATACAATTCTACAGAAATTAGTAATAGTAAAAACACTGTTTTAACCCGTTACTTATTTACCGGTAAATTTGAAATTATTTGAGATTACATTTGATTTTATCAGGTATTGGTAGGTATTCGAGATTTATTTGTTGACAAAAATCAGTTACCAATCATCGATTCAATCAGACACAGATCTTAGATAACGGTTACTGTGTAACCGGGGAAAATAAAGGTTTTGTCCGTCACTGTCGAAATACGTGGCAGCAAATAATAACGGAAAAAAGTAGAAGACACTAAGAGAGGCCTTCATCTAACAGTGATGGAAAACGGCTGATGATGATAACATATTATTAGTGACCGCGCGCTGTCCTGACACTGACGCAAATCAAAATCGCGAATCGGTACAGAATATTTTTATTTGTATTTAATAAATTATTTTAAAATTAAATTACAGTATTAATGGAGAGATGGCAAAAAAGATGGGATACGGCGCCTCTGGGGAGATGGACCTACTCCTTTCTCTCCAGAGTCGCGGGGAGGTCCTCCGGAGCTTGGGCATCACGCGATGCAGCTGGTATCGAGACACGGTGGGTTTCGGAGTAAACTACATGACCTGGGATTCGCCGAGTACCTTGGTGTACCTGCAGTCGCGTGACTCATCCTCTGGGCGTGTGAGTTTATGAGGGATACTAGGGACAAGATGCTAGAGGAATGGGAGAGGGTGAGGCACCGTTCCCCACGGAACTGTGACCTTATCCTGAATTAAAGGAGCCTCGGACTCTTTCGGGAGTACGTCGTGGCGTGGGTGTGGTTTTGGGAGCTGCTTCGTGGGTGATCTGTTTTCAGGACTGTGGACCCTGTGAAGCTCTATGACTGAACTCATCTTTCCTGCGTTTTCAGTGCTGTCCTTTCTCCTATCGAGAGCGGATCACCATCTCCTACCCTGTCACTCGCCATCCCTCTCCCACCAACCCGTATTGACCTTGTTTCTCTTTTTTATTCTTGCTTCCTCTGATGCATCTGCTACGAATGCTTATTTTATTGTTTTATGTTTCTTGCTCTTCCTTTATACTGATATACCTTATCACCATTAACATATCTTTTCTTCACAGATGCATCTACCTTAGTTACCTATTTTATAAATCTTTGTCTTATACTTATTTCTGTATATTTCAACATCTTTGTCTTTATATATTAACAGTGTATATATTGACTATGTATTAATAAAGAGTGTATTCTGTGGTAGAGGGACAGGCAGGCCTCTTCTTGCCGAGTCGCCCCATACACGGTTTGGCACAGAGATGGCCTTTAGAAAAAATTCTCAATGTACCGAGATACGAGTAGGACTGATATGTCAGCTAACGCTCATAAAATGCGGTGGGTATCCAAATACTGTATTTAATAACCTACCTACCTACATCATGAATTTCCCACCAAAATACGGCATCTGAAAAGTACAGGTTTTTCTTACAATTTAAATGACAAATATTATTTAACCTTATCGACATCATAGACATTCAAACGAATCATCTTATTATTTTTAAGATTTTTTAACGATTTAACGACTTGAAGCACTTGATATGTGTACCTATATACAAACGAATAATAAACAATAAGCTGAATTAATATGGTTACAAATGATATTATATAATGATCCGGATGCCGGTAAGAAAATAAATATAAATCATTTAAACAAATAATTAAAAGAACAAGTCATTAAAATAAATAATAATATTTTGGTCATATCATGAGACATCCAGAGAAGTAGCAGATCCTGCATCTCATCATACATGGCAGAAGAGGTCCTGGAACACGAAGGACATCCTAGCTGATAAGCTTAAAGCACTGCTCGGGAAATTGCTGCTGCCGCTAGTCAGATAATGACTGCCAACATGATCGCTAACGTCCGATAACCGGACAAGCACTATACTACCTACTACCTAGGTACAGGTACTTCTTTCTATTTAAGAAAGACAATTGAATTAGTATGTGTAAGTCATGCGTACGAGGCACATTGTTTCTTTGTGTTAGTGTTTATAATAATAATAATAATTGGATCATTTATATAGCGCCGATTTCGTGAGTACTCACCTCAAGGGCGCTTCACACAAAAAAAATATATTACAAAACAACTTACTGGCTGTTCCGGTCGTTTATAAACTTCCTTTACGTAAATTACTGGCTAAAAAACTTATTTACTAGACGACATGTAAAAATGGAATTAACGTTAAAACTTTAAAAGTTGGGAGTGCCAGGAAGAATCAGGTGTTTTCGCGGAGTGCATAGGTACTATGAGTGGGAAACATTAGGTTGAATTGTAACGGTCTGGTTCTATAGGTTTTTATATGATTGTCTAAACAAGCGCGTCTTTAGTTGTTTTTTGAACTGTGGTAAGCAGTCTGTTTGTCTCAGTTTATTATTTAGGTAGTTTATTTCATAACTTTGGTCCAGCCACCGCAAAAGCACGGTCACCGAAATTGGTTTTTTGGACGCGATTTACTTCAACTAACCTACTTGTATTAGATGTTGATACTGAGCGAAGTGTTAGTTGTCTGTCATTTGCGGAAAATGGAATGCAGAAGTCGATTGAGGGGCCATGTTGTGAATAACTTTGAATATTGTGAGGCATAACTTATATTCAATCTTCTCTGGACATTTAAGCCAGTGAAGGTTTTGAAAATGGTGTAAGATATGCGCAGACCCGTAAACACCAACATAACGAAACAATGTGCGTTGTACGCACGGCTTACACATACTAATTCAGTTGTCTTTCTTAAAGAGGTCTACAAGAAAAATTATTACCTATTTCGCAAACGCTAGGGCACAGATACAAAAGTTCAATAGTTTAACATCTCTGATGGAGTGTATGTAGACCTATATCTAAGTATGTATAACTATTATATGTAGGTACGTAACCCAGTGTGTACATCAAATCAAGCACGTGTACTAACACACTCAAGAAATTACATCTGTACACACTAATACAAGACCGCGCCTATTACATAAAATAAACGTACCAGCCAAGGACGCCTCGCGCCGGGCGCGAAAGCGACAAAACCTAAAATGTCAAGAGTGTAAAACTTATCCGACAATCAAAAGGGCCTACCGTTGAGCGCGCTGTTTCTCATTGTAGAGTCTCAGCCAGAACTTTTCTGCTAATTTTTGTACGCTTTTCAGATTACTGTCAACGTTCGAACCAGGCATTCGGCGGGCCACGAATGGACATTCTTCCATCAAATTCGCGAACGATTTGCATATACGCGCCGAATTCACGCAGACGAAACAATAGGGACTAGTGAGTCGTAGACTAATCGGCAATTTATATTCCTGAACTATCACCATTAGGTACGCTGCATTTTGCGGCCACGAATTAAGAAGAGGCCTTCTAGAAAATGCACGTCGCCTCGCTTCGAACTGCGCTAAACGACCACCGCATCTAGTGAAAATGTCGGCTCCGTAAAAAGAAATGTGTTCACCGTTGCAATGAAAAAATAGAACCCACGAAATTAAACGCATTTTTATCTCAGGTTCTTAACTGACACTCATTTATAGCGGAACGTAGATCAAATTTAGACGATGTATGCAAAAATGCGTTCTTATTTTGAAACCTATGAACGTCTTCTTCATTGCACATAAGGCTGCACAGAGCGATGTTTTTGGGAGTGACCTTTAGTTTCGAAACCGGATGCATTATCAAAGCGAGTTTCGTCAATGCAAATCTCTTAATTTAATAGGATTATAAATGTTATCTGATTTCTTACGTGTAGGTACCTAATTACAATATTTAAAATTTAAACACAGGTAAAGTATCTACACATACCTACCTACCTGGTAGGTATGTGTAGATACTTTGGTAGATAGATAGGTAGATTGAAAATAAGAACACGGATAGGTATAGGTACATTTTATTCTAACACGCCACAAAAAAATTCTAAATGTTTTTATGAAAGAGCTTTAAATAAACGAATGAATTGATAATGGCAACGAAATAATTGAATGTGTAGGTATACTCTTACACAAATTCTTAAAAACTTAGGTAGGTACCCGATCAAATTAATAGACGAAAATATTGTATAATAATAAGTACCTATAACTTTTCGTGAATTAAAACAAAAAATATCCGTATAAAAACGTCCGTGGACTTTTGTCGTCGGACCAAATGTCCGCGGACCTTTTGTCGTGGAACCCATTTTGTTGCAACATAGATCAAAGAAAGCAAACATTCATAAAAAGGATTACCTAGGTAGGTACCTACTCAATTTCAATCTTGCCACCACGGTAAGTAATACCTACCAAAAAAGTTTACTTAGAAATAGGTATGCAGATCATATTGGTAGGGTCTCAAATGAGGTCTGGAAGAACCACAAATAAATAATAATGGAGACTTGCCAGCTTATTCCGGGTTCCGCATTCACGAAATATTGTGTTATCAAGAGCAGTCCAAACGACGCTTACCTAACACAACAGTGGTTAGCGCGCTCGGAGTGACCGTGTGCCTGACGAAAGTGGTAGGTACCGGTAATTGTGTGTGCATAATACTCTGCATTCCTAGGAATATTTTTAATAAGTACTAATATTTTTGTGTATCTAGATACACAAAAATATTAGTACTTAACACAATACTAAATAATGTATGTATTACACATGAATTTCTTTATATTTAGGTACAGTTGCCGGCAAACTTCTTGAAATTTTTTGGCGTAGTGGGGGAAAGCGCAGAAGACAAATTTTGGGTTTCGTTGGTGGAATGGTACATGCGCAAACTTCTCCCCACTACGCCGAAAAATTTCAAGATGTTTGCCGGCTACTGTAGGTAGGTACCTGGGTATTTAATATATTTTCAAAATAATTATTTATCTCATGCGCGAATTCAAAATTTTTAAATCACACAATTCCCAAAACGTTTTTTTCATAGCAGATTAACCTCGATAATTCGCAAACCTCAGTAATTCGTAATTAGAAATGATTTTTAGCCCCTTGCGCCATAAATCAATACATTTTTTCATTCCATTAGACAATCGTGATTACAATTTTACTGCAATTCTATTTCACCTATCGCAGATATATAAATTGTACACTGTCTTTTTTTATTTTTAAGTATTTACTCAAGTTTTTGTATTTTTATCATGTGTGTTTTCATACTTGCATTAAGTAAATTATTTTTCAAATTTTTTAATTACATTTCGTTGTCTGTTTTTATTTTATTTTTTAATAATTATTCAAGTTTTGTATTGTTTACCTTACGAGTTTTTTTGCATTGAATGAATTATTTCAAATTTTTAAGTGGATTTTTAAATTTAAATTAAATTAAAATTATTATTATTATTTGTAAATTTAAATTAACTGACAATATATTGCACTATTTTATTATATTTATTGTAGATTTATATTTTTCATGAAAAACCTGCAATGTATTAATTAATCATTTAAAAATATATATATTTTGCCTTACTGTACTTTATTTTAACAAATTTTAGTTACAATATATAACCGTACATATTATTACATTTATTCATATTACCTATTTCTTCTAAAAGACCCTTGGGCGTAAATAAATAAATGTTAGTTCACATTATTCGATTTTTTTAGAAAATTTACAAAATTGAAAAAATATTTCAATTTGTTTCGCAAGTACTTTCGTTTAATTAGTTTCGGGTACTTAAGTAAAAGAAATGTCGCGATCTTTGTATTAGCATAATAAATATTGCGTTTTCGAAATAATTTAAGGAAATCTCAAAAATACAGACTTTTTCACAAAATTAATGGCTTTTGAATTTCCGCCTAATTCGAAATGTTTCAAATTAACGAGGTTTTACTGTATTATATTTGATAATTTAAGCTTTTCATAATATGTATGGCATAATAATAATAATAATAAAAGTGGATAATTTCTATAGCGTCATTTTCGTAAAAAATCACTTCAAGGGCGTTTTACACTAACATTGTTTAGTCCTTATAAGTATTTAATTTAATCGAAAGGATTTTACAAAAATATGCGTTTTAAGTCTTTTTTAAACACTGTTTCTGATGCAGTGTTCCGTGTTACGGAAGGAAGAGAGTCCCACGCCTTTGGGCTTGTCACTGCAAATGCCCGTTCACTAAACTTCTGGTAGTGGATGGTCGGTTCTACAACCCTTCCTGTAGCTGAAGTCGTGGCTGACCTCAGAGTTTGGCGTCTACTATTTAAGTTGTCTGGGATGCAGAGCACTTGAAGATACAGAGGCGCTATATTATGTGTCGCCTTGAACATTAACCAGCACAATTTAAACTCGACTCTAAGGAAAACGATGCCAATGTAGTTCACGCAAAAGGGATGTTATATGCGAGAATTTGCTCCATATACTATTCTTGCTGCCGCATTAAGAATGGACTGTAGTCTATCCAGCTGGAATTTTGGAAGTGCAGCATAAATGCTATTACAGTAGTCCACACGTGACACCACAAATACATTTACGAGTAAACGGGCGGCTTCAGGGGGAAAGTATCTCCGAATACTTTTAATCTGTCCGAGTTGATAAAAGCATGCACATGCATACCATAATTATGCTTGTATATAAATATATACATAATAACTATATACGTAAATATATAAATGTGTTCTAAAATTTCAATAAAGCGTTGAGCTTTACATTTCCTTAAAATTTGTTAATTTATTTAGAACGTATTATCTGTACTGAAATGACATTGAAATCCAGCCCGACACGTGCGCCATTCTTAGAATAAAATTATCTCTCAGACACACGTGTCGCTTTCCTGTGACACGTATTAGACGGTTATTTGGGACAAATCTGGCATAATTTCATTTCTCATTTCTAGAGCTCATACCGACCTATATAGACCGGTGAATCGAAAACAGTAATTTTTAGATCGCATTGCAATACAAATTGTCAACTAAGAGTTAAGGAATTACACAATACTGAAAAGATGTGTATAGGTAATTTTATGTAATTTCACATTGATTACGTCTTATATCATACTTCGTAGCCCAAAAATACTAATCTTAGAAATTTCAATTGTAGATTATGTGAGGCCGATAGTTAAATCAGTAGTAAAAGTAAAAAGAAACGAGATTTTCTATCGGTTGGAAAACGCAAAACCTATGCATTTTTCTTAATTTACTAGAATGAACATCCATAAAATCCAGCTGCCAGGAGTTATTAATTATTATATATTATAATATAAGTAAAATAATACGGAAAATTATATAAAAATGATGAAATAATTATCCATTAAATTATAAATGAACCCCGCCAATCTAAATTTATTGAAATGATTGAAGTTTTTTAAAGTATTATAATTAAAATGAATGTAATTTGTATCATTCCCACTTCGCCAGGGATTTAAAATTTCCTTTAAAACATATTAATGATACAATAATTTTAAAACAAAAGCTAATCAAATCGTACGTGTCGATACACTCAAGTAGGCCATTTTGATATTTTAGAACATTAAATTAAAAAGGACCGTTGACATATTACCTACTTAAACTTGATCGTTAATGCATATTATTCGTGAGACTTTAAGAACATTAAACATTGAGTCGCTTAGCGCAAAAAATTAAAAACATATGGCGCTAAAATATTGCGTAATACCAATAGTAATAATACCTATTTTGTCAAATTTCTTGGGGCATAGTTCGCTGTAAAGCACGTAAAAAATATTTTCACATACAAGTTTAACAAAAAAACTGCATCCTCACTTCATTAGCAACTTTACAAGGGCATTCTTGCAACAGGTTTTAGAAAAAATTATCATAATTTTAGAATTTCCCAAAAAAATCGTTATAAATCGTCGCATTTAAATATTTTATTACATTAATAGTTTTTGAAAGGTCAAATGCATATTACAATGTATTTAATATGTTTGTAATACATATGTATTTAAGCATGTGCGATACTACATATAGGTCCCTCATAGGCGGAAAATAACTTCGAATTAATAGAGTAGAGCGAGTAATAAAGTCGGAAAAGAGAGCGAATTAACGGTATTTGAAAATGATAGTAAATTAAAACAGGAGATATTGGAGAAGATTGGGATAGTAGGATCTGGTGAAAAAAAAATTTTGAATAGACTGGTGGATTCTGGAAAATTGTAGCATAAAAACAGACCGAAAATTGGGTTTCGGTTTCAGCCAAAAAATCGTGATACGTAGAGTTCTTTTCACTTAAGAAAGACACTCGAATTAATATGTGTAAGCCGTGCGTACGAGGCACATTGTTTCGTTGGTGATCACACCCGTAAACACCAACAAACGAAACAATGTGCATCGCACGCACGGCTTATACATACTAATTCGATTGTCTTTCTTAAATGGAAAGAGGTCTACGTTCCTGTTAATATATGTAAGTCATTTTATTTATGACGAATCTTTTAATTCAACCATTTATGAAAATAATTGAATATATGCCACCTGATATTAAAACAAAAATACTTACTTTGTATTCATTACGGAAATTGTAAATGATGTTTGTTTCGTCATGGTTATTCCATTTTTTATTTAGTTTTATCTGCTTACCTTTATCTTTTTTCAGTATGTTTACATTTATATTTTTGATTAATATTAATATAGTTTTATTTATAATATCATTGCATTATAATATCTTCAGACACATGGAATATACCAATATCCAAAGCGATTTTGTTCAGCATAGCTGTAGCTGTAGATGAAGTAACCTCGGCAGTTAAAGGTTAAGATTATGCTTTATTATTATTATATTTTAACTGCCGTATGCCTTTGGAAGAACACGATACGTGCGCCTACTACCGACAAAAATTTGCCAACCCGTATCCCGTACGCTAATAAACCCGGCAAAAAAAGCGATCATAACAATACCCGGGACGTATTTCATCCGCCGCAGGTAGAAACAGTCTCTAATTTCTACAATTGTTTTTTCAACCAGTTTTTAGCGAGACTGCTTTGCGTGCGTATCTCTTTGTATTTATCCTGAAATTTTATGACACAAGTTTCTTGCAACAATTCATGTAATATCGCCAAAAGTATTTTGTCATATTTATAAATATTTGTTTAATTAGTGTTTATAAAATACATTCGTTATTGGCATATTTATCTTTAGATGTACTTTAATTAGGTATTTAGTAGGTATGTATGCGGTTATAGATTTTTATTGAGTTTAGATCGGACATATTCAGGACTGTGTTTTTACCATGTGTTAAGAACCCTTAATGATGAAAATGATGACATAATGATGTGTGAAAATATTAAATTTTTACAAGCTTTGTAATATATCCTAAAGAAAAATATTTATTTTTAAATTATAAAACACAAAGCAAATTTTCTGATTTATATATTTTTTGAAACTGACTATAATTTTTCCCGTTCTATCTACCATTATGGTCACCTTACCCGTCCGTGTTAGTTTCGCCAGGCGGAGATTTCCACAATAAATAATATTTTACTTTTATTAGAGATATTAACATAAAAATTATAGAAAAATAAAATTACACAATAATTTCGGTTTATTTATTTCAATTTACAAGAACTTCAAATTTGTTTACAAAGCTAGCGATAGGTACATCTGAAACAACAAAATTGCACAGCCTTCTAGATTTTCCGCAGTTCTTCAATCCCGTTATAATTTAAACCAACACATACAAAGCAGCCAATGCGGACACGTGTTTACAAACAGCAGCTGGATAAGAACGCGGGACATCGGATTTAGTCGACAATTCTCGGAAGCTCTCGGCTTTCGACAATACGGAACTGAAATAAAAATATTTTTATGCTTCGCTGTGTCAGAACACAACATATTTTAATTACTTTAGAATATTGCCATCAATAACCATTTATACATCACCGAAATAGATCATTTTCCACTATTTTGACAGCACGAAAATCGCTAGCGCGATCGTGCTGCCCCCTTCATTCACAAAACGATAACGAAATAAACGAAAACGTCGAAAACCCAACAGCAATTTTCGTAGCCTAGGCACTGTCCTTATATTTTCGGTCAATAGATGGTGACCTATTTGCGAGGTTAGGGTTTAATGTCAAGGACGATTCTCATTACGAGGTCTTTAATTTTGATAAGATTTAGTCAAAAGCAATTTAATAACCCAATTCTCAAGAACCTAATGTATAAACATATTAATATAGTTATCATATATAAATTAAAAACGTTTTCGAATTGTAAAATATGTGGATCGCACGAAAATAATATTGCATTAATATTTTCCGATACTGTGTCAATAAGTTCAAGTGTTTTATTTAGAATTTTTTTATATATCAATAATAAACCAAAATCCTGTTAAAAAGCGTTAAAATAAATAATTGCAAATTTATTTTTAAAATTCGCGCGTTCGCAAATGCCACGAGTAGTTGCTTCTATTACTGGCTGATTCGCACGTTGTAGAGCTCTCGAAGGCCATGCAATGTTGCGGAAATTGAGATGTGTGTGGTCGAAGTGGCAGTGCAAAGTAAGGGTCGGCTGGCATTTGTGATGGCAAATTTTTTGCAAACGGTGAGTGTACGTGTTATAACTAGCGAAGTTGGTGATTACGTTTGGTTTAATGTTTGTACATGTTCTTTAGATTTACGTTCTCTCCCGGTTCTGTCGCGTATTCTTCCGATACAGGGTTGAAATATTTTTCAAATTTGCGAGTTTACTGATCTTCATAATGGCGCTCTAAATACTTGACACAACTGCGCGTTTTAAAATTTAACGCCCACTCGCAGGCGAGAACTGTCATGTGCTGGATTTATTGATGTTCCGGATTAATAAACAAATGGTGCTTTATCGATTTAGCCCTCTTATTAGAAATCAATCTCAATTAGGGCGCCGAGAGCGAGATAACGGTGCCAGCATGTCGCAATTTTTTTGGCAATGCTACGACTTTTTCCAAACTTGTTTGTAAAATGGTTTAGGACCTGAGGCTATACCTATACCCACATAGTAAGGTAGATTATTCTGTACAGTGCAAAAATTACATAATGGACCCTCGACCAAATTTGATGGGATTTGCGCGTGCAACAAGTAGGCATGTAGTGTGATCTAACTGTCAATAGAGTGTACAGTAACCTGAACAGCACTCCGTATTTTATTCCTCCTGGTGATATCGTGTAACGCATCTATATATTGTTCTTCGGTCCTCCTTAAATCTTGTGGTTCTCCGGCCTGGAATTTGGAAATATATACATATACTCAACTTTACACATTTCTAAAGACAGTAAGTAGTCATTTAATTCATATCCTTTTCTGTATTTTAAAGGTGTTATAAAATTTTAAATAGTGTGTTTGCGTGTTACACTTGTAATGTTATTTAAATGTATACCGTTTGCTAGTTTTATTTGTAATGTTTTATTTAAAAGCTGATTATATTTTAATACAATTTTTCAGTATTTAAAAAATTTTAATTTGCAAAATTTATGAAAAAGTATGAAGTTCACATTTCAACAATGTTAATTTAATGATTTTTAATAATAATTAATAATATGATATCTATAGTTAATCAGACTTCTAAAAAAAATATTTTGGTTTTTCAATTTTTTTTTATTAATACTTGTAAAATTGACAGTAAACAGTCTATCCAGAGAATAGTAAAAAATATGATTTATTTTAGTTTAAATTATTTTAGAAATTGTATCAAAAATTAGGGTATTTTCACATATTAACCCGTTCCCGTGTCCCAAGTTGTGCATTCAGGAGGCACTCTGCCATGTGTGCACGAAGCTGGCCTGGAACAGGTTAACATCAATTTAAAGTGGTTCAATAATACAATCACAATTTTATAGTGGATTTCTGATTTTTTTAATTGAAATTTTCTTTAAATCTACAATCTCGGTCTATCTCCATCTAAAATCTCTAAATCCTATTTAAAAACTTAGTTTTATGAAATATAGAGTCCATAAAGTTGTAGTTGTAACCGCTTTTATATTGATATATCTGTAATGTAAAAACATGAATATTTCTTTATATGTGTACATTATTTACATGTGAGTGTCAATTGGGGAGTCCATAATAGTTTTTTTTCTCTGGTCACAGCTTTTCAAAGGTTTTAATCATATTTCGTAATGTGTAGGGCCTAATCTAATCACGTAACTAACCTATGTGATGTTTTTTAATTGGATTTATGTTATTTAAAAAAAAACAAATAATCCTATTATATATTATTTGTTAATGATTGCAGGGTCCAGTTATGTTCTGTTATCGTATAGTGCAATTCATATGTAGTCCACTAAATTATTCATTCTTCTCTTTGTTTTATAATATTTCATATTGATGGTATTTTAACCGGTGACACACTAACCGTTATTTGAGATTTGTATTTGAATGCGTCGATGATTGGCAACTGGTTTTTTGCAGTTCGGCTGACAATCTTCGATATTTGACAACAATTATATCTTAGTTACAAATCATAAATACAATCAGATACAAATCTGAAATAACTGTCCCGAAAATAACTGGTTAAAATAACATTTTAACACCACCAATGCTTCACAAGAAATCCTATATTTACATACTGAGTGAGTAGAATAATACACATAAGAGCGTTTCATGGTTGAGTAGCAGAACATAAGGAAGTTTGACTAAATAAATGGGTTCAACAAGTTGGATGTCAACTGTGTATTCATACATCTGGGGTAAAAGTATCAATGATGCCTAATCTTCTATAGAAATGCACCGCATTTTTGTCTAGAGATTGAAGCAGGCTTTTCATGTACTATTTAGAAAATTTAGTTTGGAGGCTACTGTGTACTTACATTGTGCGCTAACTGAAAGGGAGCATGCAATGTGCGGTGTTTACCGCACATTGCACTAAATGTAAATGGTTACGGATATTTTATACAAAGTATAAAATATCCGTAACCATTTACAGTTAAATTTACATAACCTTCAATGTCCTATTGGAGCATTGCTGATTACAGTTTTTTTTTTTAAATGTTCTAGATCATTTTATTTTCTCGATTTGTTTATCAATATTGCTGTCGTAAATTATTTAGCCATGCTACAAATGTGTCAATAAAGAAATCACAATATACTGTATATCAAAATGCTTTTTGATATTTTTGACAAGATTTTTCAGAATTTGTTGGTGAATTTACATGCGAGCCTGTGTAAATTACTGCTTTAGACTATTGAGGTTGTTTTATTAACTTAATTTATTAATTTTTGTAGTGTCTGGAAATTGCATGTACGTATATCAGTATGGTTGATTTCAGGCACGTGCAGTTAGAACATTGAAGCATGACTTTTACGGAAACATATGTTTGGAAAAAAATCAAAATGAAATATTTATCTATTTAATAGAATATTATGAAATATTGAAATTGAATAATACGTCAATTTTATTGTAATAAGAATATTTTGAGATATAACTTTTATTTCGATTTCGTTTCATATGCTTAGGAAAAAGTCATGCTTCCATGTTCTAACTGCATGCCCCTGATTGATTTATAGTTTTACCATTTCCAATGTAATTAAAATGTGTGACTATTTCTAAACATTGTGCTGACAACCTTTTCAAAACAACTAAAGGAATTCTGACTGTGGCAAACGTTTCTGGGAACACATAATAACAAACTTATTGTCCTCTGTGCCATGAACGGAGGGATAAGCAAAATGTTTTATAAGCTAAACTACATCTTAGTTTACTAAACATACTTGCCATTACTTCAATACCATTTTTGTATTGGATATACCTCTACCTTACAGTGCCAGATGATGTTAACAATTTATTAAAAATTTTCCTTTTTAAATTCCATTCCCTCGTTCAGTTCAATTTCAGTTACCCCGTAGAAAATCCAGATATGTCAGTACCAATCTGAAACAACAGATTTCACATTCTAATCAGATTTTAATTTTTAAACTTTCTACAGTGTATGTTCTACATTGACGAACAGCGACATCTATGGATATATTATGACACAAAATTGACATTGAGTCTAGATACTAGATTTTATGATATCGTTTATTTATGTCATGTATTACATTAAAGCATCATTAACCTGTGTTATAGGGAGCTCTTCATAACAGATTTACTAATAAAAACGATAACGCAATAACTTTTTCATAAGTTCTGAAATTTAATGTCGTAATATAAATCCTGCCTTTTTCCTCATGCTTTATTGGTTGATTGGTTAAATACTTTTTGTATATTGCGATAAGATCTCATTCTCTGAAGCCCTTTAGCGATCTGGATCAATCATTGGCGAATTAAGACAATATTTATAAACAGTAAATGTTTTAATGTGAGAAAGATAATTCCTTTAAAGATTTCATATATTATTTTTTTGGTCTTAAAATGCATTTTAAGGTTTATCCACCATTTTAAGAATTAAAATTGTCCTGTAAAATTTTTGGTACCTATTAATTATAAAGGAGCTTCTCTTGCATTCTTCGCAAAATGATGAATTTTTCTCAAAAATATTACTAGAAAATAATATTTTACCATTTCCATACAGGTCTTATCTAGTTAGGCAGCCAATATTTTTTTTTTTACATTTTTAAAATTTTTTTGCACACTTACTTAAGTGGTGCATAATTAATTCATAAGTTGTTTATATGTTTGTGCTTTTGGTCTTCATGATAGCATTTTTGTTTAGCTCAACATTTTGGTACTTCCTAGTCTTGAAGGACTTTGTGGATGCTTTGTAAACGGTAGCTTGACCTCATGCATTCAATTTATTTGCTTGCTGTGTTATTTTTTGTAATGTTGACAGTTGAAACCGAAGACAAAAAATAAATATTTTTGTGCCTTTTAGTAGTATATAATTCATCCACTTGTGGTTTTTTATGCATTCAAGTGCAAATTTTCTAACTTTACAATGGGTGTAAAGCTCGGAAAATTTCTAAGAGAATGTTTTTTAAATTTTTTTAAATCTGGGTTCACAGTTTTTTCACAATTTTATACAGTATGTTAAAAATGTACATATGTAATTTAATTTTTTTTTATATAATCTTTTGAAAAAATCTTGCTTTTGAATGATTTAAATGGCTGAATGAGGCATATTGTATTTGTGAACTTTGTCGGTCTTTTTAGATTGAATCCAAAGACCACATTGTGAATAAGATATCGTCAAGGATAGTGCAAATCCGCAAATAGTATATACCGTAGGTTAATAGCGCGTATCTACACTAGACACAGTTTTACAGGAGAAGTTTAAAACGTTATAATTTTTTTATTTCAATGGCTACTAGTCTCATTTTTTTCACAGAGAGTATTAATTTGTGTGTTCTATGTACTGGTCGGTTGCAACAGGCATTAAAAAGGTAGCTCCTAATCAGGATCTTACGTGCCCTACAGCGAAATCTCAAATTGGCTACATTTAGGCTCAATTGGCTAGATACGCGGAATTATCCAATGCTAGTTACGCGCTTTTGCACCATCCCCGACGATATGCTGCAGAAAAGATCTACTCCAGGCAGAAAATAAATATCCCTGCAATCAAATCCAGTGGCACCATAATTCAGGGATAATTTTTTGTATGTAAACTTCTTTTTGGACAGAAGATTTCTTATTTAGATTCGTTAGTCAATACAATTTTTCCCTTGAGATCTAGTTTTGATGGCAGCACTTTTATTACTTGTTATTTTGATCTTGCAGAGTTAGTGATTTCTCTTTGTGGTTTTATTCACATGTATTTGGACTGTAACCAAATATAAGTGACCATTGTTGACTTTGTCTCTATTTTAAGGTTATGTTGGCCATTGATTACTTACAGTTAATTTGATTGATTGGTCCTTTGTAGATATAAATTTTGGCTTTCGAAATCTCTCACGAATCCCAATATAAAAAATTGAAAAATGGCATTTTGTAAATATATGAACTCTGAAATTTAAAAATTTCCAGCAATTGTTCAGTCTGCAAATATTTGTATAGTGTAACAATTATTGCACGTTTCTCGCTAGCAAGATTGAGCTTGATTTTACCTTATTACAAAAAAAAAACAGATGTCCTCTATTTTTGGTGCCTTCAACACTTATGTCACTTATCTTTATCAGCATTCTTTTTTCATTAATTTATTTAATCAATCAATCAATCAATCAATCAATCGAATCCCTTTGTTGTATGTTAAAGCGGAATATTGTAATTGATTTTTCACCAGTTTCCCAACTAGCTAGAGCTCTAAAACTTTCAAGATTTAAGTAAAGTGGATGACTATACATTATTAAATCATTTCATTGACGGTCATGACATGATTTGGTTATTATTTCCACTAAATTAATAATCGCTTCACTCACATGCAAGAGCTGTAGAAACAGCTGAAGAACATACCATTCGAAAATTTGTTTTTAAACTTAAAACATGTTAAATATTTGGATATTGCACGGGTGATTTTAAAAATTCGATTACCAATGTATGCAAAGAAAGCACATAAAAGCATGTTTAAAATTTTTTTTTGGTTAACTTGTTTAACCCTATTTACTACGCTTATATCAGCTTTTCATTCTTTCACATTTTGTTTGTTCTTTGTTCTGTTATACTTAAATGGATTTGCTACTCTTACACCAAAGCGGAATGTTTTCTGAAGTCAAATTTAATTAATGGTCAGTCTTTCCCAAATCTCAGTGTTCTTAATTATTATAAACCTTGTGGAGTCTATTGTTGTAATAGTAAAAAGGCCTACCTAAGATGGTGTTTAAAAAATCTCTAATATTTTCAAATAATATGTTTGTTTGGTCTAGCGTTTGGGGATTTGTGTCTTTTCTCTGCAGATCTCAAGTTAATGCTTTGCACCGATCAAGTTTGATTCGGTCACTTTATTACTTTTAACACAGCTGTGATTGTAAGTTCATACATTTAGATTTTGATAATTTAATCCCTAACTATGATTAAATGTAAACGACTGTTCATTTATATCCCTACCCCTGTTTATTTTTATGATCTATTTATTTCCTAAATGTAATTTTTCATTTTCCTTCCAATATGAATAATTTATGCTGCATTATTTTTACACAAGATATTTGAAGAAATATTAATATTTTGTATTTTCATAAATTTTCCTATTTGTGAGATTCAAAAGAAACAAAGTTGTCGAGTCTATGCTGGGGTATTTTGATAATGTATCAATTCAACTAGGTTTATTTTTCTTCAGTAAGAATTAGTGTCTCCCTCTGCTGAATCTCCAATGATTTCCAGTTATTAGGAGCTATCTTGTACCTTGTCTTTACATCCTTATCATTCAGATTGGAGGCAACTAAATAATTTTTCATAATAAAGCTACTAATGGAATATTAGAAAACTAGCAACTAGCAAATTCATACTCTTTTTTTGTATGTAAACAATCTCTTGGATTACGCACAAATTCTCTTCAAATACACATAGAGCAACGCTGTTGCAAGGGCATTTGACATCACCATGTTTAAAAAAGTCAGTCCTGTGATTTGAACTGACTCAATGAGTTTAAGAGTTAGTCCTTAATGTAAGATAACCATTCATTACTGAAATTAAGCTCCATAATGGCTGTGCTTTAATTCTTCCAACAAGATGGCATCATACCAGTGAGAATGATATAATAATTATCTTAATAGTCCCCAATAAAATTAAATTTTATTGCTTGGTGTCATGGTGTAACAAACCTGAAGTGGACCTTTAAAACTTTTGTTTTGTTCAAAGCCCCTCTAAAAATTGTAAGTGTGTCTGATAATCCATCTATTCTCTGGTTAACAAGATTTTTATAGTTAGTAATTGTTGTGCCAACACAAAATAGATAGGACTAGGTACTTATTACTTAAACTTTCTTCGAGAAATATCAAGACATCATGATCAAAAATGATAATTAAAATAATTCTAAAAAAGAAACATGACTACCCAAGTGGCCCAACTATATAAAGAATTCTAAGTACAAAAAATAATACATATATATAAAACAAATTCGATAATCCAAATTTTTAAAATTAAAAATACATTTAACACAAGAAGCAACTTTCTATCTACAAGATTTAACGCACCAAAATTTAATTTTACCACTACCCAAAATCAAACTCAAACTCAAAATCAAACTCGGCCATCCAGAAAAATCGGAAAATCCTTGGAAAGCCTAAGAGTCACCATACACGTCTTATCAAGGAAGCACTAGAAATCTACAAGCACCCGATAATATTAATAGAGATGATGGTCTCAAATTAAAAACATCTTGGTATCCGGCGCTTCAAAGTCATTCTCGTCGCAGACTCCGCAGAGATAGTAATCAGACAACAGATGAATCATACACACAACACAATACAACACACCATGACTTCAGCACGGTATTGCAAGCCGATACTTAACCACAACACCAACACTCACAACAACACATCAGCCCTGATGGTGGCGGTGAAATGTCGGCCCGAAAGGTCGTAACAACACGGCACAATACCCCAGTAAACACAAAGTTGAAGACCCAAAATTATTTTAACTTTCTTGTCTTGGTATTAAATTCTCTAATAATCTCTCTGCCAAACGATCAGAAAAATAACAGATCAGAATTTTTTTTTAAATTTAAACAAAAATAACGTACATACAAACACCTAGACACAATATAATCATGAAACTGTAAAATGCATATTTATGCCTTGTACCTATAATTCTCCTGCTCTATACACAAGTCTTTTGACTCATATAGTTAGTAAAATAAATTGTTTCCATATTTAAAATGTTAAATGATATTAATTTTTGTATAAGTACAAAAAAAAATCAGTCTAGTGATTTAATATTCGGATACTTTGGATGAAAAATGAGTAAATGTGTGCGAAAGAAACTGATTTCTACCTATTTTAAAATAATATTACTTCTCACATCAAAATTGACGAAATGTACAATGTTATATAATAGTGGTCGACACAATCGTTACAATAGCGCAAACCAATGAGAATAGACCCGAATAGAATTTGAACCTATGAACCTCTGGCTAGTTGACAGATTGTTTTATCAATCTTTTAAGAAACCTTGTCACCAGCAATATTTACTCTGGGGTATGCACGGAGGTACCAGATATATATCACGCAACAGTATCATGAGTTGCAAGAGAAGGAATATAATAACAGGAGAAGTTGGAAATGTTAATTCATATAATCGGAACCTTTTTTATTCAATAATTTACGGAAATAAAATGTCCTACTGATTTAGATGTATTGATTTACCAATAATGCTCACTGTGTGAAAGTGTAGTGTGATGTCAAGACCTGTTGCCTTTACAAAAAAAAAACACTGTTTTTACAAGTTATTATTTCACTTGGAGGATGTTGGCACTAGAGAATATATATGTGCATATAGTAAGTTTTTTCTGTGTCAAATGTGGCTGGCCCACTAAAATATTTTGCAGACATACACTAGCATGAATGCTAATTCCCTAACAGTATGCCATTTTTTGCCCAGCCTGCTGCTGAGTTCTAACTACAGTCTGTGCAATATTTAAGCTCATTCTGCAGTGTCTATCGTATTTTTTTATTGCTACACAACTTGTTAAATTATGCATGTAGTGTTGAGTTTTAATATTACAAATATGTTTTTATAATTTTTAAAACAGGCCCAGTGTCTTCAAAATAAAATCTTTCTCTAATTATTTATGTGGAGTGGTAAGGAGTTCTTATAGTTCCTTAATTTCAATAGGGCATAAGGAACCTAGAGGCGAATTATTTATGTACAATATACTTTATTGTTTTTTAAATATCTTGTACAATCTGTTCAAACATTTAATAGAGACGATTTATGTATGAGTAACAGGATGTTCACAAATAAATATTTTTAAAATAATAATTAGGTATCTATTTATGAGACAACATTTAAAACATACAAAACAAAATACGTACCTTCCTGCCTTGATAAAGAGTCGAAAATGTTCAAGCAACCCTAATATCAATAGTTATGGAGATATGTAATATCACAGTTTGCATTTTTTTTTACAATATTTCTGAATTATTTTTTACAAAAAGTAGAACTATCATTACGGAAGGGGCGTTCAGTGAGAATAATAAGCATGATTTTTATTGAAATATACAGGGTTGTTTGTAAAACATTAATAATCTCGCAGAACTATATTCTTGCCTTCATTATGAGTCCAAAATCTTACTTATACTTATGTCAATTGTCAATACGATTATCTATCTATGGCTTTAAGTAAACGACAAAGAATGAATTATTTTAAAAACAAATTCTATAATTATTTTACAAATAGTATAGGATTGTAGGGCATAAGATTTATTATATATTTATTATATTATATATTGTACCATAGATTAGATTATATTATAGATTAAGATGTATTATAGTATTATAGATTGTATAATATTATGGGATACGTAAATGTAAATATGTAAGTTATTATGGATAGTATATTAGTAATAGATTATAGAATACTAGAATAAAGTGTAAAATACTAGTTAATATACAGGAGTGTTATATAAATCAACTTAAGAAATTAAAAAAAGATGCTGAAAATGAAGTAAACAAGTAATCGAATGGTTGAAAATGAAGTTTAAGAAGAAGAAGAAGAATAAATCAAAATATGAATCAAGTTGTAGAAGAGAGTACTGTTATCATTAAGAAATAAATATTTTTTTTAAAATTAATCATTAAAAAATATGCAAACCACCCTATACTTTTACATTATGGAGTAAAAACTTCTCGCCTTGACGTCCAGAGAAGTACTGGCTGGTATTGGTCTATTTTGCCGACGCTATTGGCGCATACAGTGAACTAACACAATCAAAACGTGTATGTACATTGAATTCCCGGAAGGGCACTAACACATAAGTCGTCTATATTAAAGACTTGAACAGACTGTACACTCTCCTGAGCTTCCTAAGATCAAGGAAAATAAATACCTGATGTAACAAAAATACGCAATTTTTAGCAATACATATTGTTTTATTTAAAATATTCCGTGAAATATTGTTTATATGAATGACCTCATACTTAATTCATTAATCTAAGCATTTCCTTATTTTTTAATTTCTTTACATGCTGTGCACACATTTATTTATGAATATTTATTTTTATGGACATATTAAACATAGGTTTATTGCATTCCCTACTGTGAGTGTAACCACTTCTGCTTCTTTTTATCTATGGCTACTGAATTGTTTTGAGTACTTGATATCTTTTATAAATATTGTGTGAGAACCTATTATTATAATTAAATGAATTATTCTTTATTTCTAATCTATCTTTCTAAATCTAAACAATAAGTTTATAATTTTAAGTTGTGTGTTTACTGCAATATTTAATTAATTTAGTGCTTATTACAAAGTTCGTATACGTAGTTCCCTATCTCATATATCTAACATGTTTTTGTGAAGTTTACCTTTTTTTAAAATTTATAGCTAAACTCACATACTAAATTAATTTAGTTTGTATATTTTAACTTATATACACACTTCAATCACAGAATATGATAAAAAAAACTTAAATTACAATAAAAATAACTTAAATTCTCTTGATATTTAAAATAATGTTTTGCTTAACTTAATATTTTTTTCTAAAGTTTAGTTACAAGTTATGTTCTCCAAAATTGCCAATTGGTCAAAACTTATTGAAATGAAGCTATTCACTGTTATCTTATACCACCAAGTTTTTGTTTATTCAGAGCATTCAAATAAAAATTACTCCTAAATTACCCATCTGCAGTTTTATGGTTTGTTATGCTGTAAGTGCGTACTTCTGAAATGTTTTGCCATTGGAATCCATTAACAATGTGCTTAAAATTTTAATAAGAACTGCTTAATTTCCCGAAAATAAGATAATTTGATTGATCACAATTAAATTAGTTTATTTTTGTGGGTTCTCGCAACTTGAATAAAGAAATTAAATGACAAGAGGTGCCAAATTAACATTTATACTTTTGCAAGTTTGTTAAAGTCAATATTATACTGTTTGATGCTGCGGACATTTTCATTAGAGATTATTTTTAATTTGTTGATTTGCGGCGCAAGATTTTTTATGTTTGTTAGTGGCAAGCTATGTATAATATAACTGTGTATAATTGTTGCAGCTCGACCACTGACGCTAGCCCCCACGATGGACCAGCAGTTCTGCCTGCGCTGGAACAACCACCCGCACAACCTGACAGACGTGCTAGCCAGCCTGCTGCAGCGGGAGGCGCTGTGTGACGTCACCCTCGCCTGTGATGGGGAGACTGTCAAGGTTTGTGCTTGCTTATAATCATGCCATTTCCCGCGGGGTAGGCAGAGATAATGGAGCATCACATTCTTCTGTCCCGACACACAGCTCTTGCCTCATGCACATTCATACATCTTTGAATGCATTTTAACGATTTTTGAGGCCATCTTTCAGTATCTGGTTAATCTAGTCATGCCACGTCTTCCGTGGTTGCCTTCTCTTTCTGATGCTTCTCAACACTTCTTTCTTATATTCTTTTCTCATTCATTCGCTCAACACGTCCAAACAACCTGAGCGATCCTTTTTTAATTTTATTCATTACTCTAAAATTGCTTTATATTCTTTCCTGATTTTTACATTCACACACACATATGTCAGAGTGTTCTCATTTCCATTGCATTTAGTTGACTTTTGTTTTCTTCTGCCGGTTCCAGGTTTCATTTCCATATATTGGTATTGTTACCAGAATTGCATTGCGTACACTAGTCTTGCCCTATTAGAAATGATTGTATTCAAAGCACCGTTCACCTTATTTCCCGCAATCACCCTCCTCTCGAAATCTTTCTCAGCCTTTCCACCTCTATCGAATGTAGTTCCAAACACAAACCCTTGTCTACTTGTTCTAAACATTCATTGCCTACTAGTATTTAACAATTTGCCTTTTACCCCATCTTTTGACTTGTTAATATTCAGAATAAGTTCACTTTCCTGACATGCATACATCATTCATCCTTCTTACTAGACTCTGTAAGTCTTGTTCGCTATTTGCCATTAATACGGCATCATGTGCATACAGTAAACAGCATATAATCAAATTGTCTTAAGCATTATCATTAAATTTCCTCATTGGTGAACTATGAGACTAAGTGTTTTATTTATCATGTATAGTCAGTGCCTCATCGGATATATATGATTTTAGTTTAATGGTGATATAGTAAATAAAGAAATAAGAGATTTAAGTTGTGTGACAGCGCTTTTAAAGTTTACAAGATTATCACTCGTAAGTTTGAAACTTTAAACTCATTTCAAAGATCTTTAAATAACGTATGAAACCCGCCACCAGTTTCACGATTCTGTTGCATTTTGATGAATGGTTTTGGGTGAATGAAGAATTTTATTTTTGATGCTTGTTTTTTCAATATCCTGATTTATAATTAATACTCAAAAAGACTGAATTTTAGCCGAACATTAGTCTGCACAAGATGAGACCAAATTATAAGACCTTAAACATTCACTCGTGCTATGAAAAATAGAACTCACTTGGTGATCTACTGGGATGAGACTCGAACCCCCGACCACTTGGTCACAAGGAGAGTGTTTTACTGCTAGACGAAGCTCTTCTGCCCTGCAAAATGACAGTAGGTTTCCATATAAAACCAAAGCGTGTAGGTTAACGACCATTTTTTTGTATTATTATATAAATACTCTATATCATGTTTTAAAAAAGTTAATTTTAATATATTTATCGTCATAAAGATTAATTTTTTTCCTTTATAGAGGTTGAGATCAGATTTTTTTTGGATGGTTTTAAGGAACATAGACATTTGTGGGGGTTGGAATCAAATATAGCATTTGACATTCTGCATATCCCTGAATAGAATCTGCATCCGGTTACAGTCGAAAAATTTACTTATCACACCTTAGTCGGGTCATCCATTTCTCTAACTTGTCCTATTCTGCCTTTAGAAGAATAATGACTGGTCAGAATTTTTGGTTTGTGCTTTTTAGAATCCTTAAGATGTGAGTAATAAAACTGTTATGATCTAGAATTAGAAGACATACTTGGTGGTATATACAGCTAGTAGAATAAACTTTGGAGAGAGTATTCTTCATTCAATTTTGAATAGAAAATATTCTTTACACTTTGGGTGAAATGTTAACGGTTATGGAGTTTGCATTTTTCTTCTTCAATATTCCTAACTTTTTTTATAAAATATTGGAGCATGACTACAGTAATTTTTATAGAATATTTAAAATTTATTCGCTTCAAAATAAGCCAAATATTTTTTTTTTATACTAACTTTATTGGAATTGTATCAAATCAAATAAAATTTTAATATGATTGCCCTTAAAACGCATAGAGTATTGCATTGTTTTTCCATTGGCAGTTTCAAAAATGTATCAATTCATATGTTTTTTTTAAGAAACTAGGTGTACAGATAATTTAAAAATATATTTAGATATTATTTAATGTGTAGAAATATTATTTATACATTATTTAACATTCAAGTCACTTTAAGGCGAAATACATCAATATATTTTCTTACGTCAATTTAATTTTTTCTGTAGACAACTATAAATTTGACATTTAATTTCTAGGTTAAAATATTAATGGTTGGAAATGTGTCATACTTGAATGCATATATGGTGACGTATCATCTATATAATGATTGCTTCAAAAGCGCCATATACATTGCTTGGTTTTGCCATTACCAGTTTATAAAATAACCAAATCGTTTGAAAAGCAACAGGCAATGGACGATAGCTAATCGCAGACACTAATAGCCACGCAACGGCCACTACAACCGATAGTCAATTGCAGAAACCAATGGCCACATAGCGTGTAGTAATTTCCGCGCGGCCAGTATTGTCGCAGGGCCTCGCAGCAAGCAATCAGCTGTCGCCAATTGTTAAACTGCTAGTAAATTTTTAATGTTCCGTTTAAGTTATTGTAGTGATAGTCCAACGTTTTACTGAAAATAAGTGAAAAATATTGTGCAAAAAAATGCAAACTTTGATGTTGCTTATCTTTGTAACTGTCGACATTTCACCCAAAGTATTTTCTCAGTACTCAATGTCGGGGTTCGAGGATGTATATCACGATATTTATGGCTTGATTTTAATTTTTGATATATATCCAAAAAACTTTTAGCGGTCGTTAATAGATGGCGCTAGTTGTATTTTAAAAAGTGCTACAGGTTATTTTTTTGATATCTGCGGTCGTTACTAGATGGTGCTAGTTGTATTTTAAAAAGTGTTACGGTTGTTTTTTAGTTTAATTTGTTTAATATAAACCGTTTTTTATTTCACACAAAGAAACAAACACCTATAACACTACATTAGAAAGAGCAACATTTATAACTTATGTATAATATTTGCATATATTATCTTTTTTCAGTATGCAATTCATTTATTTAATAAATAATAATTCATGTACAAAATAAAAAATAAATTTCCTAATTGTTTCGAGTTTATATCAATGTTCGTGTGTAAAAGAAAGATAAAAAGATTGAATACATATCCAATTTTTGATATATCGTTGCTGATATATATAATTAATCCTATGTGCCGTTTTAGTACATTCTGACATGAACTAATGAAACTGTTTTAAAGAATAATTGCACAGACTAGATTTATAAAAAATATGGCAATGTTTTTTAGTATATCTCCATTATTTATATGAAAAATTGATTCATTCATCTCAGAATTTACTAAACGGCATAATGGCTTTATTATATATACAGCGACAATATATCGGATATATATAAAAAAATCCGATTTTTTCAAACCCTGCTCAAAGTACTCAAAATTACATGAAGATTCCCTTGACATTTTTGCTACTAGCTATGAGACGCTATAGGAGGATGAATATTGATTGCACTCACCTATTCAGAGAGACAGATGATGTTGAATAATATGGAGTAATATCCACGGAAGGTCCACCATTCTATTGAAATTTATATCTTTCTATTGCCTTCCATATTGTGCTTTTACACAGCTTCGGCATTGTTTCTTCTTGTGCGTTTCCTGTGGCAATTTAATTCACTATAAATATTTATTATTTATTTTTAAATATTAAAATCATTACACAATTTTGTATGATTTACTTCTGATATATAAAATTCAATTACCACATAATATTTATTTAAAAAAATCACCGCCTGTCTACGAGTTTGTGTCAAAAATATTTTTCTATAGTATAATTTAATTAATTTTACTTTACTATCTTACAAGGTGGTAATCCTTAATAAAACTCTCATCAGAACTTTCAAGGTAAGGACACATGCTTTTCTACATACTAATTGATATGCAAAGGTTATACCAAATTTCTATTTACAAAATTTTAAAATTGATTATTTAATAATATAATCAGTGAGGGGCATTTTTTACATGAACATTTAATATAACTTGTTTTTTTACTATTTTTGAAAACATTATACATAACGTCTTTGTTATCATTGCCATTTTAAGGTTTTATGTGATCATAAGTCCTTCTCTAAACATGAATTAATTATTCAGAAATATAACAATTAAATCTTCCTTATCATTTTTTATCTCCGTTTACATAAAAAACCAAAAATATTATAGATATTTCTAGTTCAAATATTTATTCTCTTGATTAATGGGCAAAAGTATAATTGCTAAATAGATATGATTCTCGTAAATTATAAGCATCGCACTTCTCTCCGATGTACTCAGTATTACGATCTCAGACTTGCTCAAGTCACCAGGAATTGGACTATGAGTTCAGTGGCCCGATGACGGATTATGAGCCCAGTGTAAATTTGACATTGAAAAACCAGGTACATGGTAAAGCTGGATGTATGTTAGGACTTGACAATAAATTACAACTTCTGAATAACCTCTTGTTTAGAGCTTGACCCTGGTAAACAGCGTTGTCTTGTTGAAAATACATTTACTTTTTATTTACTTTACTTTAGTGAAAGTTGGTTTTGAAAAATTTACGTCATTAATAGAGAAGTTTCAATGAAATTCTGCGCTAAAATACACTATAATACACTTTAATATTGTTTTTCTCTGTTATTTATTGACAGATTTCAAAAATGTTTTCTCTGGTTTGTTAGTTTTGATCTATATTTTAATTCCATTAATTAAATATAGTATTATCAACATCATCCAACTTCTCCATTCCTAATTATTGAGCCCGTTCAAGATGTTGCTTCTAAAAAATATTTTGGTGTCTACTATTATTTGATATTGTATTTAAAAGTATCTTTACAGTAAACATAAATTATCAAATCTCAAATGCGATTGGTTAAAACAGCAAAGATCACCACAGCATGACAAGCAGCAACATTGTTTTTTTTTAAAAAAATATGGATGATTAAAATTGCCTCACATTGTCTCACTGAGAATCACTTCTGCTCATGCTTTCCAAACTTTTTTTTCACTCTTAATTAAAAAGGATAAAAACCTTGTTTTTTTATATGCATCTAATGAAACACTTCCGAAAAATTATTTGATTAGACATTACATTAGCACTCACGTGAGGATTTTGGGTGAACCTTTATGTAAATTGTGTAATTATTTAGTTTGGTAATAAGCTTTGCAGCTATTTTGGCAAATGAATCCCCCTCAGTATGCATTATGATTGAATTTCCCATAACTGTGTTAAAATGTAATTTTCCTTTTTTGTATCCCACATACACACACAAGCATGCAGAGTGCATTGACTTGTACCTGTTCATAATGCACATATTATTAACTGTATTCTTGAACATCAAATGGTCATCTTATTTTATCAATTATGATCTCTTAACTAATGTGTTATTCAATAATTCAAAATTAAAAAATGTTTGTTAATATTATTCAATATTAAAATAATAATTTTTTTCTAATAAAATTAAAATATAATTTTTGTTTAACTATCCATACCTAAGACACACAATTAATATTGACACATTTCACATCTATTTCAAAAATGTTTTATATTAAAATTATAATGAATTAGAAAAATGTGTTCTTACTATTATTTTGTATTAATAATGAAAAACTTAGATGCAACTAAATCACTAAATAAAATAAGCGAATGGTTTTTACTCAGACTATGTTAGAAGTGCACTACATGTCAAAAGAAAGTAGATAGCCCAAATGTTTTGGTATGGTTTTGGTGCTCTAACCTCAATTATGGCAATGTCATTAACCTTTCCCACTCATTGTGGGATGCCACAGATTAGTTACAACGATGCGGTGTTATGTATTTTTAACTCCACTCTACAGATGCATGTTCATTTATTTTACATTTCATAATATTTTATATTCATTTTTTATATGTGTAGGTTTTTTTGCATTTTTGTTAAAACTTCCGATTATAATTATTCAAAAGTCTGAAAGTAAACTCTAGAAAGTATATAATTATTTTCAAATGAGCTTTAATTGTGGACTGTCCATTGGAAAATATAGTGATTCAAATAAAATAAAGTATTTATGATAATCATTATTATTAATAAAAATATTTGTGGGATGATTTCATTAAAATAAATTTTCCCATTTGATTTATCTTACAAATGATGAATTGAATGATCGTTTAAATGATATTCAAAATTGATATGATCTATTTTGCTAAAGGCTGTTCAGTTTATAACCAAACTAGAGTATTGGCCATGCAGTGCTGTTATTCAGTCGAGAGGTACAGTTCTGTTACTTGCAAACCTAAATACTGTTATCTGTCTGCTGGATGGATTTTACAACCAAACTTTGTTTAAAACATAATTACCGGTTGCAGACCAATATGCCAATAAGCAGACCAATATACAGTTAGAAATTTTGCTTAATCTGAATAAATTGTGTTAATAGATTAATCACGTAAACACTTTAATTAATAGCTTCTACAATGTGTATGTATATCTTCATATATGTATGCAATCCAAACTGAGAAAATACACAAGCTTGCTTTCTGCTATTTCTGATTTTACGCGTTGTTAGTCCCAACATCTATAATTGCTCTTAGGACAAAACTAAAAAAAAAAACTACTAATAATAATATATATATATATTATAGTTTTTTTTTTTTTTTTAATTTTTTCCTACCAAGCAATTTTTGTGGTGAAATAACCTCCATCAAATTTTTGACCCTGTCGACTTCTTTATTAGTTTTAGAAGTTTAATTTATACCATAAGTTTTGAAATGAATAATCTGAATTGTCAAGCTTTCTAACCTTTAGGAAACTTTTTTTGGTCTGAATTATTTTTGTTTTCTCGTTGCTGCATTTTTATAAAAATAATAAAAAACAAGTATGTGTTGCATGTTCAATAAGTTTGTGTTGAATGATTAATTCTTTACTTGGTGTTTTTAATAATCTACTAAAATATATTAATCATTGACATATTGTGCCCTTCGAACTTATGATCTTAGATTTTAGTAAAAATAAAAGATCTTAGATTTCGGTAAAAATTGACTTTTCTTGTCTAAGTCCTGTGATATCTGAACTCCTCCCTTTTAGACTTTCTTACAAATACTTAAAAAAAATAGTGGTTTATATGAGGCAAAAGAATTGTAGTTTAATAGTACATTGTAATAATTTTTAGATCAAAGTTCCGATTTGAATAATAAAATGGATGAGTTATTTTATATTTTTCGCATAAATTTCATAATTTCATGGGCCATGATCTATACTGAAAAATTTCATTACTGAAAAACCAGCAAGAAGTTGATAAAATTTAATGTTATCCAGTAACACATATGCATTGTATCTATACACTAAAATGCTATTGCATAAATTTTATTTGTACTGCATTCACACTACTGAGAAAATTTAAATAAATAAAATTGACCTTGCTTAAATAAAAATAAAAAATCTTTGGAAGTGTTGAATTGATGGCATGATCATTATCAGAAAAATATTATATAACTACAACTTAGTAAATACATAATAATTATTCACATCATTAAAAATATTCAGTTTTATTTTGGCACCTGTCACAAATTGTAAACTTAAACTATAAATATAATTAAATGTTTCATTTTGAAACCTGTTTCTGAAGATAAAAATGATAATATTCACACAATTAAAATAATGTTTAAATTTATTGATATCTCTAATAGTACATTCTCTGTAAAACACCATTCTATAATCCAATGGAATGCATTTTACTGATTTTCAGAGCAATGGGGTTCTAACGCCTGATAAATTTATTCTCTACTTTAGATGAATACCTACTAAGTTGATATAGCATAAAATTGTGTAAAAACATATATCTAATAGAATTATAACAAGTTACTAGCACTTACCAATTCACATTTCTCTATGCTAATTATTTTATGAATGTTTAAAAACATAAATCAGTACATACTAGTATTAACTTTCTTTCTATCCCTTCCAAAAATTTGTTTAAGATTGTATCTTTTAACCTTGTTTTTGAGATGTAACATAATTTATAATTAATAATTTAAAAAATGTTTTTTTTTTGTTCCAGGCACATCAGACTATATTGTCGGCATGCTCACCATATTTTGAGACAATTTTCTTACAAAATGCTCATCCTCACCCTATCATTTTTCTGAAGGACGTAAGATACTCAGAAATGAAGTCACTTCTAGATTTTATGTATAAGGTAAGAATCATTCCCCAATATAATTCGGCAAGTGGAAGTAATTCATAGCAATAGTTAATTATTTTGGGTTCAATCAATACCACATGAATATCTCATATTCAAATTTTTATTTGGCATTGCCCTCCGTTTTATATTTGATCAGTTTCTAATGAAGAGTCATCAAAAATCTACTTTTGTTGTTTATGTAATTTTAAAAATAATGCACATACCCTGAAGTATTTCTTCCCGATTCAGACTTCAAAGTAGAGTAATAACCTTGTGTAATGAAGAGTAGTACTAAAAAAAGTAAGTCGCTTATGTTCATAGCTATTGATATCAGGAAATTGCTGTTAGAATATTTTTGACTCATAATTTAGGCAGGACAGTGGGTTAGCCCTGTTACACCCCGCGTAAAACAAAATCTATATTTTGTCTTAATATATATTTTTTTATCGTTCATTATAAAAATTTGCTAATATTACACTGGCACTGATAAAATATAATATTCAAGTAATCTTCTGCGTTAAGGGTCATTATTAAATTTGTTTTAGTCAACTCAGGGCAGTCTTATTATATTGTGACCTTTTGATAGCCCACTCATTTATTATTACATTTTAAATCGCTAACGTTGGTATATCTATTTTTTAATTATAAATAAATTAAAAGGAGGGCATGAAGTTGTGGATGGTGCCAAGGAAGCATTAATGCTCGTAAGTCATATACATATATGAAAGGTATTCACAAAAAGCATTTTCTGAGCATTATTACATAAATTAAAATCTCACATTTATCCAAATCATAATGAAGTGATACTTCAAATGATACTACCTCTGGTCTAGCTGTTTCCAATAGAATATACAAAACATTTAAGTGCTTCTGCAAACGTGATTTCACTTTATTCAGATGTTATTATTGCTAGACCAGCGTGAAATTGTAGTTTTTGACCAATTATGCCAAAAAATATTAGCAAATAGTATATATATATCAGAAGCTAATATTAATTTTATGCAGAACTAGGGAAAAAATTCCTGGCCAAGTGCGACATTAAATTTAATTGAAAATACTTATTTTTATATAACATAATACTGTTATTAAACATGATAAACAATTTCATACAAGTTTCGCAGTCTTGGAATATTATACAACTAAATTGTTTTCTCATACATGTTCCAGAAGGTTTAATGTTTTTAAAATATTTTTATCTGTAAACACATTTTTATATTTTATCATTCTGCACCCAGTAGGTTTGTGATTATTTTTGTTTAATTTAATAATCATTTTTGACCCCTCTCATTATTCCAGTTTCAAAGTAAATTATAATATTCAAAGGTTAATGCGATAAGATATATATATATATAATTCTTTAGAGATGATGTAAATTGAAAAAAAGGTATATAGCACGAAAATAATCTCTTATTGACAACGTTTTTCCAATCAATTGATTCATTTCAGTAAATAGAATTTTCTCTTGCTACATAACTCCTAATGCAATAGGGATGAGTTAAGTATTTGTATTTTTAATTAATTTTTTTAATAATCTGATTAAATTGATTGACCCTTTGTTTATAGACAAATTCACACTGCAAATCAAAATATTTATAGTTGCCATTTTCTATTTTTTAATGATTTTCGTATATTATACAGTTAAAGAATTGGTTTCTTTCTCTGAATTTTGAGTATCAATAAAAAGTTAATAAATTCAGTTTTTAACTTCCATATTACTTTGAAAATTATTAATCTGTCTGAGGTGGTGTGAGAGGAATATCTGTGACTGCAGCTAACACATTAATAGTGGCCCGGAAAACTACATAAAAATGATTTCTGAAACCCCAATTACAACAATGACAGATGAAGAATTTATTAAACAAATCTACATTAATGTTACTTTAAATTATACTGTTTTAAAGCGTGTTTATTTGTATGTACGTAACAAACAGACATTAATTTTAAAGCAACTCAAAAGTAAAAAAGTAATCTATTAGTTCTAAGAAAACATACTTAAGTGCAAAATATTTTCAGATACGTAAGACAGTGTATTGCAAATAAATTATCTTGTATCATACTTTCGGAATACGCCTACCTTAGCCCAACATGTGGACTCCTTAAAACACAATATAGATTTTGACAATGTCAAAGTATTGGTTCCATTGAATAAAGTGTCATTGAATATTGTAGTAGTCTTTTCGCCTAGCTCAGCCATAAAGCATTGATCTCGCCCCAGGGTCGATGAATTCACAGATGCGTTTTGACAACTCAAGGGGTTAAATAAAAAGTATTGTTATAGAAATGACAGTTATATTTCGATGAAGAACAGATTATAAATGGAAACAGATAAATTTGAATTTCACTCACATGAACGAGAATATCAATAACACAAAAAAAATACAGTTTATAAATGTAACAGTATTGTACACTTAGAATTTGGTTATCTTTTACATGAAAGGCATTTAGAGAAAAAGAAACAATTAACATACAGTTTCTTAACACGAGATTGTAAGAATTTTTATATTACACAAAAATTATTCCTAGACAATAATTTAGGGATTTTTTGATAGAATGTTGCCTATTTGGCTTTGGCATATTTATACATTAAATGTTCATAACAATAGGCACTATGTTTATATTTTTTGTTGAGGGCCAATTCGGCTATGTATGGAGAATGTCTATATTGAAAGTGTTTATTAAAACTGAGACGATAAATCCAGCTGACAAGTTTATATTTTTTGTTGGGGACGCCAATTCGGCTTATTATGGAGAAAGTCTACCAGGAAAAAATAAAGAGAATACCAACTTTGTTTTTTGAGTTCACTTGAGATAATCACTTGTAGGGTGGCCCAGAATCTGAGTATACAATGATGCAGGTTCAGCATAGACAGTCAGCATGATGATAGTGATTAAACCGTATGCGCTGTCAAATTTTGCGAGGCACACAGAAATAAGATGGAGGTTTTTTATAACAAGAATTATCTAAATTTTGTCAATGGATTTCCACATAATTGTTTATTTCAAAAGGGATATGCGCACTTTCCAAACACAGTTTTACATGGTTATCTATATACAGCTAGAAACGGTGTATTCCTGTTACAAAATGAAACAAAGCGATGGCGTCTCTATAGATACGTTCCACAAAAATTACCACTCCCAAAAATCTCTGTATTTCTACGATGTCACGGAAAAGTTGGACTAGCTCGAATTGAATGGTGTTTCACCGTTTAAACACAAACTTTTTTGTTTGTTGTTTATTAAAATCAGTTTTAGGAAACTTTTTATAAACGCGTCCGTCGGTCCAAACTCGATGGCGAAGGGGGCAGGCGGAAGTGGAATTTGGAGTGGACGAAAACGAAGCTCCGCATCATAAACTGACAGCATAAGCTCTTCTTATTTAAAAAAAATGTCGTGATATTAAAATGCCACAACAATATTTAGAGAAGCGATAGAGATCAATAAGAGGCCATACAGTTTTAATACTCGATGATTTTTGACGGCTCCCCATACCCTAGAAACTGATTCTCGCTAAACAAAAACTCCAAAAAATGTAGTAATCACCATACTAGTCCCGCAGACTAGCCCACCAATTGCACTGCTACCCTCTTCTCTACTGAAGACTTGATATTCAACCAGTTCATTTATTTCAAGGGTTTCTTTTGGATCCCACCGCTGCAATCCTGTGACAATAATATATTTCGTTATAAAATTATTTGCGTTTCCTCTTGAACGTTGTTAATTGTTTTTTTTAAATTAATTTTAACCACAGTCGGTTCAGACGTGATGCGCAAATTGAATTCTATTCAGTGCAATAGCTTGAAATGCTCAGCTAATTAATCCTCATAGATTTTTCTGTTTGCTCAGAGGGATTTTTGAGCAATCTAGATTTTCAAGTTTCATACAAGTTTCTGGGCAAGTTTTGTAACTGTTCGGTTAGTTTTGTAACGACCTTGTTTTACTGGTATTCAAAGTTCTTGGGTGAATACGGAGTATTCCACAGTCCCCAGACCCGAATCACTTTTGGCATTTCCCCAGACTAAGGACATTCACGGCATGAATTTATTTAATATTTTTTCACGATTTATATTGCACTATGACTTGGATATACTATTATTTTAATCCCATAAAATGAAGAATATAATTAATAACAACTATTTAGCCTTTTATTGTGTAATCTTGAAAAACGGGTACATATGTACCCACCTACATTAAGGACTACATTTTGTAAGATTACTTGGAAACATAACTCTTATAGTATATTTAATATGTTACCTTGTAAGTAATAAAAGTATTATGTAATCCAAATCTGCTTTTTCTGCAATTCTTGTTATCTTAGAGGTTTAACTATCAGAGAAATATATATTGTAATGCAATATCTTCAAATATAATTAATTTGCCTTACAAAGGCTTAAGACCTTCTCATAGATTTTGCAAAGATTACATATTTTATTATATGTTTACTACATGTGCATTCATAAATATGTCACAATAATTGAGCCCTTGCCCAGAATAACATTGTATCCAACAATACTCTCATTCCAAGAAAAATTGAAAAAATGAAACTAGTTACAATTTATTTCATTTTATATTTTAAGTAAATATAACAAACATTTAATTATTTACTAATTCAAATATAAAATAGGGAAAAAAGGCAATTAAATTTGAATCTATTGTAAAAAAACATAGTAAATCATTGGAAAAAAGAAATGAAATTTGAAATTTATATGAAATTTTAACAAACAACTTATTCCACAAAATGTTTTTTATTTATTCTGCTTCACTTAATACATAATGCCTTTTAAAAGGAGCATGCTCACCTAACATGAATTCACAAATGTCATCGAGGTCCTTGAGCTTAGCAGGCCTTATTGGCAGTGGATCGGAATACATTGAAGTTAGTTCCAGGCTCCCTAACTGCGTGAATTTTTTCCAAACGGTAGCCAATCTTTCTCGTCCTTCCACAAAGAGGTGGTAGAAGGCTATAGGAGGTCCATGATTCTAATTCTTTGTGGAAGGTTCGAGCTCTGATTGTGATGGGACCATCGGTAAAGAGCTTTTACGGAACGATAAGTCTCTCGTACATACTATTATCTCCGTCTTTTTGCTGAATATGGTGTCGGACATTCAATTTATCGATACACAAGACGAGATGATTACTTTTTTAATTGTAATTCAGTCACCTGAATGCAGATTGAATATTTATCTTGATATTAAAATGGAGAAAACATACCGGATTCAAACATTTTTGGCACAAACTCGACCCTGCGAAAAAGAACGAGGAATTAGGTAAACTTTTTGTATCGGTATTAGACATGTGCGCCGAGCCTGAATTTGCCAGCGGCGGCGTACTGGCCTGAAACAGTCGGCGTCGCGCCGCGGCTCATTTGTTTAGGGGATATGTTTTTTAAGGAATGTTTAGATGTCGTGTTTGCATATCTGATTTTTCTTCTGTAAAATACTTCATGGAATTTTCTCAAGAATCGCACGAGATCTTCAAGCAAATTTCATTCTTGTTGTAAGATTTTTAAATCATGTTGTTTGATCCTTGATAGCATATTATTTACCGGATTCCTGTTGCATAGATGCAATAAGCTCTCTAGCATTTCAAGCACACTATGTGTTTCCTCCAAAATATCTATCGAATGATTTGGCAATGTAGTATCAATATATTTATTACGCTAACCAATGTCGTTTGTTTCTGTCTCCATATGATGATTTCTATTTGTATACAATAAATTTGTCACGTTGCTTATCGGGTCCTGTGGCGCAACGAATAACACGTCTGACTACAGATCAGAAGATGCCAGGTTGAGAATATTTTTTTTGTTGAAATTTTAATTACATTTTTGGTTTTGAACTTTCATGTTTTATATTTTTTATATTGAATTTTTTTATTATGTAACAAACCAAATTAAACAAAGATTAATTTTTTATAATGTTGTATAAAAGTAATCAACACTGCGAGAAGAGAAGAGAGTAGGTACCTACCTATCGAACTGTGTTTTATTCCGCTCTAACTTATTAATCGGTTAAAAATACTGAATAAATACTTTGTCTTAATTATATCCAAACTACCCTTAATTAAAAGTGGAAATTTGCCAGATACAATTGGCCGCGAAGCACCTGACGTAGGCATAGGTGTTTGCTATGCAGCAAACACAATTGTTTACCTATGCCTACGTCAATGGTATTCAATGCTGCATAGCAAACACAATTGGCCGCGAAGCGGCCACAATAGCCGCCCGCATTATACTAGCAGGAAAGCAATCGGCGAAGCCGATTGCTTTCCTGCTAGTATGATTGAAATATCTTAAAATTGAAATTGTTTCATATTTTGTATATATTTGTTTATGAATTAATAAAAATGAAGTGTTTTCTTTATTATTTCATGTGAGTAAAAACTCAACAATTTATAATTTAAATACTGAAAAATTTGAATGAAGAATTAATTGGAACATGTTAAATTGTATCTTTATATATTTTTTTTAAAAATAAATATCGCAGGGTATAAAAAGGAAAGTTTTCAGAAAAATAGCCTCTCTCTTTCGTAACATTTTTTCAACGTAACTACGTGTCTCTGATTTTATACTTTCGTTCCTTCTTTTGATAGCTATTTTACGAAGAAATTGTTTTCATTTCCTCGTTTTCTTACGTTCCAGCCGTGAACCGGGAAGAGATTTGATAGTCGCGGAGATTGATCAGTTTCTTTTTCCCGGGGTTGGAAATAATACTATGCCAACGATAGGCGTAGAGGTTTTTATAGTTGGCACTTGACCGATGACTCCAAACTCTTAATTTACAGTTTGCAACTCAGACTCGTCTTCTGTGATTGGTATTAGTACCTCTTCATCATTTTCTGTTTGTTCAGCAGCCTTCTCTAACAAATTAAAAACTGAATTTGTTCTTTTTTCGTGTCTTTTTGATGATCTGGTAAACAATATCGCATTTCCTTGGCGATCTTTTTAGCCTTTTTCACAATTCCCTCAATCTTAGGTACAATTATGAGATTGTGCAACCTGTGCCCTAAGAAAAAGTGGCTGTCGAGGTCATCAAGGAAAATAGCTCTTTTAACATTTGACCCAGAATCTGTAATGGTGTGGATTTCTTTGCCATTCAGGCTTTAGACCTTTTTTGCTTTATATCGTTCATCATCGCATGATGAAACAGTTTAAAAAAGATTTAAATTTAAAGTGTTTCAAAAATCTAACGCCATTCAGGCTTTAGACCTTTTTTGCTTTAGGTCATTCGTCATCACATGATGTTTAAACAGTTTAACAGATTAAAAAAGATGTAAATTTAAAGTGTTTCAAAAATCTAATACTCAAAATCGGCGCGCCGATTGGCTTGACTCGGCGGCGGCGGCGTGGCCCAAGGGTGGCGCGGCGCCGGAGCGGCGCGCATGTCTAATCGGTATTATATTAACCCTTATAGTGCCGACAAGCGCCATGGCGCTCGTAAGTCGGTGTGCGAAAAACGCCAGCGTCGCGATAGCGCTCGTTACGACAGCTCACTTTTGGCGCGCGTCAGTGACGGTCGTGTTCCCGCGTTCATATTTTTATTCATTAAATTGCGTTCTTACTTACTTCAATCACACTTTTTCTACGCTCATAGGTAGGTGTGCGAAAAATGCCAGCATTGCCGTAGCGCTCGTTTCGACAGTTCACTTTTGGCGTGCATCAGTGCGTTATCACTTTTTTCAATCACACTTTTTTTCTAAAAACACTGTTATTATTATTTATTTGTATAATCCTAAATTTGATTTCAAAATGTCGAACACGAGGAAAAGTTCCGATATGGATGTTGAAATGACAGAACAACAGAAAGCGATAGCGGGAGTGATATATATATATATATATTTTCTGTAATTTTCTTGTCAATAAATATGTAGTATAGAGTTTCTGTGTCTTTATTCATAGTTTGAAATCTTCTGAAGAGAATGTTGAAAAAATTATGAAAATTAGTGTTTTGTAACAGAAATGGTTAGTGGTTTTGGTGTATTGTGTGTGTGGTTATATAAATTATTTATGAAAATGTACTTTTTACTGGCATTTTTAGCATATTTTGACAAAATATTTATGACACTAAAAGGGTTAAGTTAAGATATAAAGTGCACTATAATGCCAGCATTATTATCAAAAAGCATTTCAAATATCAATGTTGATAAATCAATTGAGTAAAATCGGTTAACGTTCGACAAAATAATATTGTCACATATGAAATCACAATATCAATCAGAACTGCCAAATCATTATTCCACAAACATGTTCTGGCGGGTCAATTGCAGGCTTCATAATATTTTTTATGGATAAACACTCCTTTCCTGCATCCTTCAAGTTCTTGGCTTTAATATCTTTTATTCATGTAAATTAAACCACGCTCCACGATATTGACGCGCGGCGATGCCATTTTGAGAAACAGTATACAACGTTCTTCCACAAACCAATAACTTTAAAATGCAACCAAAAGCCTAAATATTTTTTCTTGACATATTATCTACCTTAAAACGATGCTCTTGGCTTTGATATCTTTTAGTTGTGTAAATTAAACCACGCTCCACAATATTGATGCCCTGCGACGCCATTTTGAGAAACGATATACAATGTTCTTCCACAAATCAATAACTTTAAAATGCAACCAGAAGCCTAATTTTTTTTCTTATGTTACGTATTATCTACCTTAAACGTTGCATAATAATATACCCAACATAACTCCATCAATAACTCAACATTGACATTAGTGTTGGATATAAGGTTATTCCGGGCAAGAGTTCAATTGATGCAATAAGTTATATAACGTGTGAATAATATAATAAAATTACTTGTTGTATAAAAAAGATTGTATTTTAAGTACCAATATGCCGTACATATGCATTTATATATGAACCACAAATATGAACCCATTTCTTTTGCACTCTTTACAGGGTGAAGTCAATGTCGGTCAGAATATGTTGCCAATGTTCCTGAAAACGGCAGAAAGCTTACAAGTTAGGGGGCTTACAGAAAACAATGCATTTAATTCAAAGGTAATTATTTTATTATCCTATTGTATTTTGCTATTAATTTGTGATTATTCATTATGAATTAAACGAATTAAGTTAGTTAATCACCACTTAATTTTTGTTAAAAACCAACCAGTTTCGGAAACAACATTCGTTAGGGTTTACTTAACACTTATTAAACTTTACAAATTGTGAACAATCATATCTCAGTGTCAAGTTTCCAAAATGTCTTATCACCTGTTTCTTTCGCACCCCCATTCAATACTTGATACTGAGGTATGATTGTTCATTATTTGTAAAGTTTAATTAGTATTAAGTATACCCTGACGACGGAACATTGTTTCCAAAACCGGTTGGTTTTTACCAAAAATGAAGTGGTGATAAACTAAGTTAATTTGTTTAATTATATTAAATTTTATTATCCATTGTTTCTTGACCTTTACTGATTTTGCACCAAATGTGGATTTATCTTTCTTCATTTTGTTGATATTTGAATTTTACATGTTATTTATATCTCACAGAACTTGATGGTCCTTACATACACTAAGACAATTACGAAAAATAATTCTACAAGAGAGCTGTTTGAAGTTTGGCTTTACATACAAAATGAGTATATTTGTCTGCTTTAATGTCAGTTTGTTACTCTGAGAAAAGTAGATTTGCTTTTAAAAATTGTATTTTGCTGAGAAGAGTATTTCCTACGTACAAAAAAAGTAGAAAATGCTTTTTTTGTAAATGTCCAAGTTTACGTAGAGACTGTCAATATATACATCTGGTTATTAACATCATGGAAACTTTCTATTTTCTTGATTGATGTGAAAGTCTTCTAAATTTGATGCTACTTATTTGTTATGAATAATGAAGAAATGAGTAGTGAATGTATATCTCTTTTTATAGCATAGAATTAAGAAAAATGCAATTATTTCAGATCATTTTGGAAAATGAACAAAAATTATTATTTATATAAACAAAATATTTATAACTGATCTTGAGTCGCTAATATCAATAGTGAGTTAAGCTATATAATTCAGATTTTTGAAAACCAGGGTTAAAGTTTTGGTGTTGGTATATTTTTTACGAAATGAAGTTAAATTTTTTCCGTTCCATACGGAATTAATTCTGCATGGTGCGCTTTTATAGAACATAATTGATCATTAGTGTCTGAATGATTACGATTTTGTAGCAAAGCCCACCATTGATGTCAATGACTAGTATAATAATTACTCGGCATTATCATAGTAATAATAATCATATAAATATTATTATTATTTGCTTTATAATATGAAAGTTGTGAATACTATTCCAGAGTTTGTTGTAACTGGTGATATTATATCAACCGGTTCAACAACAACCGGTTATTTGAGATTTGCATGTGATTGTATTGATGATTGGTAACTGATTTTTCAAAATTTGACCGGCAACCATCAAGATTAGACAACGGTTACAAGATACACACGCAAATAAACTACTGCAGCAGTATACTATTCCTGGCTAATGAAGAAGAAATGAAAAAATTAACAATACTACAAAATGTGAAATAAGTAACCTCTTTGCATCATACTTCAGGAGTATCTATACTATTAACAACGCTGACTCAGCGGACCATAATACTAGTACTCGAAGCGTCAAAGATGCTAACTTATCGGAATTTAGCGTCACCTTTGATAACGTCTTTAAACAGCTAACGAGCCTGAAGGTCAGCAAAGGATCTGGGCCCGACGGTGTACCGAATCTCTTCCTAAGGAATTGTGCAGCCGGTCTCTGCGAGCCCATAACGCATATATTCAGCAAATCACTACAGCTTGGAGTCTTTCCCTCGGCATGGAAACTCTCGTTCATAAGCCCAATTCACAAATCTGGTACTAGGTCTGAGGTAACTAACTACCGCCCGATATGTATACAAGTTGCCATGTCAAAGCTTTTCGAGAAACTAATTCTTCCTCAACTTACATTTGCATTCAAAAATATAATTACTACAAAGCAGCATGGCTTCTTCGGTGGCAGATCTACAACAACGAATCTGTATCTATACATTAACTACATACTCAATGCTCTGAACCAGGGGGTGGATGTACATGCTATCTACACAGATTTCAGTAAGGCTTTCGACATGGTAGACCACGGAATCCTGATTGACAAGCTCGGTCTGTATGGTGTGAGAGGCACAGCATTAGAGTGGTTCCATTCGTATCTAACTGGCAGATTCCTACAAGTCAGAGTTAATGGATTTATCTCTGAAGAGTATGAAGTATGCTCTGGTGTCCCTCAAGGGTCACATCTTGGTCCGATTCTCTTTAATATTTTCATCAATGACATCGCAGACAATTTACTATCCGATTACCTACTATATGCAGATGACATGAAAATTTTCAGAAGAATCATGAATGACCAAGACTTAGAAATTCTTCAGCACGATCTCAATGAACTCCACAGGTGGTGTACTAAAAACAAACTAATGTTAAATATCGGTAAATGCTCAGTAATGTCATTCTCTAGATCACGAAATCAATATCAGGCTAATTATCTCATTGATGGACATCATCTCCCGATAGTCACCTCGGCAAAGGACCTTGGCGTTATTGTGGACCATAAACTGAATTTCTCAAGCCACGTGGAGAAAGTTGCGTCACAAGCTTTCAAGACTCTTGGTTACATCATTAGAGCTGGGAAGGACTTCAGCAATGTCTACACGCTGGTACGACTATTCGACAGTCTTGTGAGACCGATTTTAGAATACTGTTCTGTCATTTGGTCGCCGTATACCAATAAACTAATCAATCAGCTCGAAAGAATACAACGCAAACTATGTAAATGCATCGCCTATCGTACACGATCACCAGGAGATATTGAGACCGTATATAACAGATTTAGAATCAGCAAACTAATCACTCGAAGACAATTGTCTGATCTGACCTTCTTCTACAAATCTGTCAACGGACAGATAGACTCGCCCGAGATCCTGGAACAATTTGGCATTATCACTGCTAGGCCGGATCTAAGAGTGCGTAGATTGTTAGAAACCACTAAATCCACAAAAAGTTACGTGTACAATGGCCCAAGAAATAGGATTGCCAATCTGGTGAATAGCCACTGTGTTGATATCAACTTCTTCGATGAATCATACGTCTCATTCTCATCAGCGGCAAAAAGATTGTTATCACAGTATTAAAATTACCCTCAACCCTATATGATTATACCATGTTGTTACTATGCTAGTATTGTTTTTTATATATGTGCAATTTTTCTAATCCATTCATTTAAGTATATTATTTTTGTAAAATCAATGTATATAGCCGATTGGCATATGAATAAATAAATAAATAAATAAATAAAATAAAGCATTAAGAATTATACTATAAAGAAATCGATACACAAGAATCAAAGTGATGTTAGAAAGTCTACAAATAATGACATTTAGACAAATAATTAAATTTAATGTACTTCTATTTATATACAAAGTTTTTAATGGACACAACAATACATTTGAATTAGTAAGAAAAATAAGAAAAAAACCAACATGAACATGACATTGTACAAGAAAAAAAGATGAAATAAGATTGCCATTCGAAAAGAAAAAAGATCGCAAACTTCTGTGATGTACAGTGGGATGAAGTTGTATGTGAGTCTGCCAGAGGATATTAGAGATGAAAAAAATATGAAAATTTTTAAGAAAAAACTAAGAAAGTTTGTGATACGTACTTTTGATTAGAAATTTGATATACCGATATTTTACAATGTATATATTATGAAATATAAATGTATTATATTACCTATTTTAAGAATAATTAAAAAAAAAAAATCTTAAATAACACTTACCGTTTAAAGCAGGGTTAGGCAAACTCCAGTCCAGCTGCTTGTTTTTAATCCAGCCCGCGGGTTAATATTTTTTTTTCATTAAAAATACGGATTGTAATGCAACATAATATAATATTGCAGGGAAAAGCAGTGCTCATACATGAAACGTATTCTATGGTAAAGTCATATTGCTGAAAATTTATTTAGCTTATAAACCATTTTGACCGTTTTCCATGCTGTGAAAAATTTATAATATTAACATAATCTCCATTACCAAAAAAATTGCTGGCTCACGTATTTTCTGAACTATAGTTTTTTGGATTTTGATGAAAGTGCAAAAGACATTGCCATCTTTCAAAATTCATTTGGCTGTATGTGTGAGATTCCGTTAGACCTTCAACTGTAAGTGATTGATCTGCAAAATGATGTCTAAAGGAATAATGGAACTAACCCATTTCTATAAATATCTTTCGGGAGATAAAAATGGCCAATTAAAATCACATGTATGGGGACTTGTATATCTGTATTTGGGAGTACATACATACTTACCAATGCGAAAGGTCATTTTCAAAAATAATGTATGTAAAATCGCAATTTGATGATTATTAACAGATGACAGTTTGTAAACAATTTTCATGATAAGAAGTACATACTTCGAAATGCTGAAATATTATCCCACAAAAAACAATTACATTCATTGCATTAGTACAAAATTTAACCAAATCTAGGTAAGATAAATGGAATTTATTGTAGATCTGGTTAAATTTTTATTTCAAAATTTTTATGTTAAATGTTAATAAATGGAAATATTTTTTTTTGTGTCAACGTGCGTATAAATGTTACTTCCCAGTAAAAAAATTTAAACCTGTTTTTTTTTTGTTGCTCTATGAGTAGAATGCTCTTCGAGTTTGTTCCCCAGCCTACCGAGCCTAAAAGTTTTACGATCTGGCCCTTTCTAAAAAATTTTTTCCAAGCCCAGTAAAGTTTTGATAATCACTAGTTGCTACAGAATGTGTGAATCAGTTTGATCAAATTAATCTTCCGTCGAACAATTTTATTCCTCTTCTATTATGAAATGGATATCCGGTAACTATCCGGTATCTGGCCTATTTTTACTATCCGGCCGGATACCGGATAGTACCTCAATATCCGGTGGATACCTCAATTACGAAAATTTTACAAAATTATCACCAGCAAATTGATAAAGGAAGATACTTGCAGGCAAATAACCACACAATCGTATAAAATTTGTTTATTATTTGTTTAATCAACAAATTGGTTAGTATTCAAAATTATCCAATGGCAAATTAAGATAGATGAACACTCGTTTCTTTGCATTTTGAGGGGATAAGCGATTGCTCTTGTTTATGTGAACAAGACAAAAAAAAAAACAAATAAAACACAATCATAGAAAAATATTATTATTTACTAGCTGATTGGCCCGGCTTCGCTCCGGACCATAATTTAGAACTTTATCAAACGTTCTGGAACCTTCTACAGTCACCAACACACTCCGCCACTTTGTTTGGAACCTTATAGAAATATTCTAGAACTTGGTAGAGCTTTAACGAATGTTCTGAACCATCTAGACTCACCGGCATTCTCCGACACTCAGTTTGAAACCTTTTAGAACCTTCTTGAACTTTCTCTTTCCAGAACCTTCTAAAGCATTCGAGAACTTTCATGAACGTTCTGGAAACTTCATGACTCACTTACAACTCTACCACTCAGTTTGGGACCATAAAGAACTTTCGGGAATCTTCTAGAACGTTTTCCTTACAGCATTTTCTAAAGCTTTATCAAACATTCTGGAATCATCTAGACTCACCGTCCTACTCCGACACTCAGTTTGGAACCTTTTAGAACCTTCTTGAACTTTCTCTTTCCAGAATCATCTAAAGTATTTGAGAACCTTCGTGAACATTCTGGAACCTTCTGGACCCCCAGACACACTCCACCACATTGTTTGGAACGTTAGAGAACTTTCTTTAGAAGAACGAAGAATCTTCTAGAACGTTCTCCTTCAGAACATTCTAGAACTTTATCGAACTTTCTGGAACCTTCTACAGTCACCGAAACACTCCACCACTTTGTTTGGAATCTTATAGAACTTTCTGAATTCTTCTAGAACATTCTCCTTCCAGAACTTTCTAGAGCTTTATCTAACTTTTCTGTAATCTTCTGGTCTCACTGATATACTCCACACTCAGTTTACAACCTTATAGAACTTTTGGGAATATTCTAGAACGTTCTCTTTCCAGACTTTCTACGGCTTTACTGATCGTTCTGCAACCATCTAGACTCACCAGCATACTCCACCACACAGTTTGGAACCTTATAGAACCTTCTTGAACTTTCTGCTTCCAGAAACTTCTCAAGCACTCGAGAACCTTCATGAACGTTCTGGAACCTTCTGGATACACCGACACACTCCGCTACTCAGTTTGGAACCTTATAGAACTTTTAGTAAACTTCTAGATCATTCTCCTTCCAGAACTTTCTAGAGCTTTATCGAACATTCTGGAACCTTCTAAACTCACAGACACACTCCGCCATACTATTTGGAACGTTAGAGAACTTTCGGGAATCTTCTTGAATGTTCTCCATCCAGAACATTATTAAACTTTATCGAACGTTCTGGAACCTTGTAGAGTCACAGTCCGCCACCAGAACTTTCTAGACTCGCCTCTTAGTTTGGAACCTTATAGAACTTTTGGGAATCTTCTAGAACATTCCCCTTCTAGAGCTTTCTAGAGCTTTACCGGATATTCTAACACGTTTTTGACTCACTGGCACACTCCGCCACTTAGTTTGGAACCTTATAGGAGTTTCGGGATTTTTCTAGAACGTTCTCCTTCCAGAACTTTCTAGAATGAATTTTTCCCGAACCGTCTAGACTTACCGACATAGTCGACGGGCCCATTCTGGAAAAATGTGAAGTATTTGCGGCCTTCCCATTACAAAAAAATGTGCTAGAAAGCACATTTTCATCACCCACGCTCAGCCACCCCCACCAAACTTGCACATTTTTAATGTGACACAAAGGGCTATCTACCTCCATAACCATCAGGGGGTGGTAGTATCTGGTTGTGAAGAAAACTTGGCGGATAGGGAAACATGGGTTTCTTTTTATATATATATATATAGATTTAAAACTATCTATTATTAAATAAATATTCTAATGAATTATATAATAAAAGTTTACACAATTAAGTTATATGTAAGTAGATAGGTAATATAATATAAAAATGTAATTAATTCTGAGGGTTCTTTTAAATATTTTTTTTAAAAGCCTCATAATTTTTTTCAATTTTCATCTTAACAGGTAGTTCGTTAAACCATTTCACACCTCTAAATGTATAATGATGCTGGGCGGTTGTGGTTAGTACTACAGGGATATGCAATTTACCAAGATTTTTTTTTTTTTTTTTTACATTTCTGGTACTTGATACTAGTTGGTTCAGTTCGTTTATTATTTTGAAATTTTTTATAAAGTTGTAAAATGCAATTTTACTTGTAGATAGTTTGTAGTGTGGGGACTTGTAATTTATTGAAAAGCTCTGTAGTTGGATAATCATTGGGTTTTTTAAGAATGATTTCAAAATTAATTTTTGGGCAACTTCTAAAGGTTTCAGTGTAGTTTTAAATGCACTACCCCATGAGATAATACCATATTGTAGAACTGACTGGACTAATATAATGTTTTTAACAATTTTATTCCTAAAATATTTCTTATTTTACTTGACTTGACTGTTTTTAGGTTTTATTTAAATAAAACAAAATATGTAATATATTTCTCTGATCAACATTGTTGCTCAGAGAAATAAAAATAAAGTATTTAAAGCCTCACTGTTTAGCTATTATTAGTATAAAGGACTAAAATAAATAAAATTAATATAATATTAGGTCCTTACATATGAAATTGGCGTTTAGTATGGGAGGAACATAAAGCCGATTTTTTTTATTATAATATATTTATTTAATCAAAGTATGTACCATTGCTATCTATGCACTTTTGCCATCTCATAGGTAGTTCATCGATCCCTTTACTAAAAAAACCATTCGGACGGGAATCAATAAAATCTTTGAAGGCGGTTTGGACTGCCCCATCGGAGTTGAATTTTTTCCTTTGTAAGAAGTTATCCAAATTTCGAAAAAAATGGTAATCTGTTGGGGCAAGGTCCGGAGAGTACGGTGGATGTCTTAGACATTCCAATTGAAGCTCCTCTAATTTGGTAGCCGTCTGTTGTGCAGTGTGTGGTCTAGCGTTATCATGAAGCAGCAGTGGCCTAGAGCGATTAACCAGCCTCGGTTGTTTAGCAGCTAGCTTTTCCATCATGGTTTGCAGTTGCTGACATAGACATCTGCCGTAATCGTCTGGCCAGATTTAAGAAAGCTGTAGTGAACGACACCAGCACTAGACCACCAAACGCTCACAAGTAACTTTTTTGGAGTCAATTTTCGCTTGGGGCATGGTTTGGCTGGTTCAGCAGGGTTCAGCCATTGCGATGAGCGCTTCCGATTATCGTACAGGATCCACTTTTCATCACAGGTAATGGATTCGATTTAAAATCCCTTCATTATTGTGCCGGTTGAGTAATGCAACGCAGCAGTCAACGCGCGTTTGTTGATTTGCTTCACTCAATTCGTGAGGTACCCACCTTTCAAGCTTTTTCACCTTACCAATTTGCTTCAAGTGGATTAAAACATTTTTATCACTAACACCGCAGCCTGCAGCTAACTCGGATGTGGTTTGCGATGGATCCGCTTCCACAATAGCCTTCAATTCTTCATTATCAACTTTGGTCTCCGGCCGTCCACGGGGCTTGTTCTGCAGGTCGAAATTTCCAGAACGAAAACGTTGGAACCATAAACGCACTGTGTTTTCTTTGGCGGCACCGTCGCCATACACATCATTAATCTTTCGAGCCGTTTCTGCAGCACTGGTGCCACGGTGGAACTCGTACTCGTAAATAACGCGATATTTCAAGTTTTTCATTTTTTAAACTGAGCGATGCAAAGAAAAAAAGAATTGAGGAAAAAACAAATGAATTATAATTTTCAAAACACAAATACATGAGTAAATAGCTGTATAAATTTGGATTTGGAATTCCTAACCAAAGAGAAGATATTTGAGATCAAATTTGCCAGTACGGCAAAACGCCAATTTCATATGTAAGGACCTAATATATAATATTAATTACCTCCATCAGTGTTGCTTCACGTTTATTCTGCACGTATTTATAAACATTTATTATAATTTCTTTGCTTTGTCCACACAAAGGTCTTCCTCTTCCTAACTTCGTAGTCTCAGACATGGTTACAAGGCACGACATGACATTAACCAATCAACAAAATGATATTTACTAACACATTTACAGACCTGCATATTACACAAATTTTTTGTTTATGTGTTAGTTTTGGCATCCTTACATGAAACTGACTTTAAATAAGTTTAAAACAATTGCCATTTCAATTTTCCTCTAAAATTCGTCTATAAATATATATTTTAAATGTGGATATTGCTGTGTTGCTACCAAATAGTGCACATTACTGCTTTTGCTAATTATATAATCTTTGCTATGATGTTTCATTTTAAAAACGACATCAAATCTCACTTTAGTATGAAGCGACCTTTTTGTCACGTGATAAATCCTTGGGGGTTGATTAGTTGGATAAAGCTATCTTTGTTTTGAATAGTGATTTGGAAATATGATTTTGGAAGGCATAGATCCATATTTCCTATAAAATTCAGTACATTCCAAATATCTCGGTGACTGCATTCAAAAGATTTTTTATTTTGGATATTGCTATTGCTGCCTTTGCTTTTATACACCTCACATGTAACAGAAAATATGTGTAATGGATGATGCACCTGCTTTTTCCCCTCGCCGGTACGAGAAATTTGCACTTGGCACAATAAACAAACGGCATATTTGTTTTTATCACTACTGATATTGCCAAATAGGCGATATTTGTTTCACTGTCGACATTTTTTTTTATTATCTTGTAATATACAAGTTAACATTATAACAATATAATAAGTAAGCGCAGCAAATAGCAGATATCCGGCTATCCGGCGTAGAGGCTCACCGGATATCCGGTATCCAGCCAGATCACTATCCGTTTCTCTCTTATCTTTTTTCTGTCAAAGAAGTAGATAATAATTAATAAGTATGTCATTCCATGCATTGGGATTTGTGGATTTACTTTACTTAAACAGTGATATTAAAAAGAATTTTATATGTGCAATAGTTATATAAGTCGATTTTTTTAAAAATTTGAATGTATTTTTGATGTCTTTAGGTGGTGCATAAATAACTTATATAATGATTCCCGACAAAAATGTTGTAAGTTTTTTTCTATTGGTAACTACACTGACTAACTTTGATTACTATTGCAGATAGAGGAAAGGTCGACCCCACACACTCCCACAGCGGAGAACCTCAGCTCTTCCAGCAGTCGTGCGGGGTGTGATTATCCCCCCGAGAAGAGGCGGCGCAAGAACAGCAGCGCGGCGGGGGCCGGTGGGGGAGGGGGAGACAGCCCGCGACCTCCCCCCCACCTGCCGCCGCCCCCCTCCGCGCTGCTCGTGCCGGACCAGTCGCCGCTGCAGAGGCACTATGACTCGCAGGCGAGTATTCATTATCTCTTGTATTCATGAATCCCTTGAATTTCTTTATATTCTGGTGTGAAAAATATGGAAAAAAATGCAAACATTGGTGTCGCTTATTTCCGTAACTGTTGACATTTCATCTAAAGTGTAAAGAATATTTTCTATTCAAAATTAAATGAAGAAGACTCCCCCAAAGTTTTTGCTACTAGCTACAGGACACTGTATATATCGACGGTCCCCTACGTATTATGCTGTTGAATCTGCGAAAATTATTTTTTCGTTTTGCTATCTTAAATCATCCGATTTATTCTAAATTTTCTGACAAAGTTGAAAGAAATTTGAATTTTCGTTTCAAACAAAGCATATATATATATAAAGGAAAATTAAATTATTTTTTAAAATTATCCTAAAATATAGAGTAATTTGGATGGTTTAACTGCGCAATTTCGTGCACGATTGCTGTTTTTAGACAGTTTTTTGTAATGGTTATATTTATGTAAAAACCAACAATAATCGCTAAGAAGTTGCAGTTCTCAATATACAGACTTCAATAATTACTTACATTTTAATAATTACTTATTCATTAATTATGAAAATAAGTAATGAAATTTTCTGTCAGAAATGTACGCATGTGTTCATCGAATAAAACCTTGCAAGCAATAAAGGTACAGATACACATGCTTATTTTGAGTATGCTCATTAGATTAGCATGCTCAAAACTAGCATGCCCTAACAATTGTACACACTTGCTCATTATTAAAATAAGCATGCTCATAAATGCTTATTAGTGGCATGTTCTTGTCATAGAATAGAGAGAAACTCTAGTTCAAAATTGAAATTTTGCAAACTGAAATAGAAAATTCAAGTGAACCAATAAATAAAAATAGTTCCTGGGTTTAATCAAACACACATGCTTTTTATAGAATAGAGACACTCTTGTTCAAAATGGAAACTGCAAACTGAAATAGAATATTCAAGTGAAACAATAAATCAAAATTGTTCCCGAATTTCCATCTGCACATTTTTGTTTTTATAATTTTTATTGTAAGATAATCATTCATGTCTTTTAATAAAGTTTCATAAACATTATTTCTTGCTATATTATTTTTACATAGCGGTGACCGAGTATTCCACAGACATTTGTGATTCCTATAATAAGATAATAAGTCACGAAAAGTAATGTTTTGTCATCTCCCCGACGCGCCATATTTGTTCCATCTGTCGCGGACTGAGAAGATCGCATTGATAATCGATACTAGCCGCGAATGACATTAGCATGCTCTAAGCAAGCCTATTCACACATGCTCAAAGGATACCCTTTCTCGTGATGAATGACATTAGCATGCTCATTACTAGCAATGTGCGTACAAACATGCCACTAATAAGCATGTGTGTCAGTACCTTAACACTAAAGATATTGTATTTCAATATTTTCGTTCTAAATATATCAAAGAATATAAAAATACTTAATTTTAACACTTTTTTATTTAAAAAAATAATCATTTTTTTAACAGGTAGATAACACAATTAATGCGCGGTTCGAAGACGACATTTGGAATGATTTTTGTCCGGCTTGCGCAGCAAATGAAGTTACTTGACAAATAGAACTCGTTCATTCATTCAAAAACTTAGATATAACCAAAAATAAGCTTAAAAAACCCATAAACGCAGGTAAAATAGGCCGAATTCGCATACATGCCTAGGGAGTGCAGATTTCACTCAGATCTGCGCTCCGGCACCCGACCGGTTAAGATATTAAAACGAAAATCAAATTTTTGCAGATTCGACAGTACCTATACCTAGGGACCGTTGATATGTGAAATTTTTAATTGTATTTATGAACATTAAATATTTTCTGATATTCAAATTACATTAAAAATTAAAATCTATAATTCAGCATGCAGTGAAATATCGTAGCATTTTGCCATCTTTGTATAGTAAAAATATTTAAGAGTACATACAAGCCTGGAAACAAAATAATTAAGACCCTGCTTTGTGCCTAAAATGGTTTGAGGTCGTCAACCTGCTGTTTATGTGGGTACGAATGTAGTGTGGGCGTGACATAATGGGCTTAGAACTTCAAATAATGTACCAGCAGACCTTTACCGCTTATTTGAATACTGACAAAATATATTAGTTGTGTGTCGTACATTATCATATTCAAGTGGGAAGATTTACTTATGTAACGTGACAGGTTGTAGGTCCTTAGATAATATGTAATGTTTGTATTTCACATTATATAACATAATAATAATAATTGTATAGTATAATAATAGTTGTATTTCTCAATGAAATAAAAAATATCTCCATATATTTATCCTAGTGTTGGGTGAAAATTATAGTAATCTTTTTCAGAGTTGATAAAAATTATGATTTCTTTTTTAATATTCCCATCTTTTTTGATTTAGAAGTCAGTTATTGTTGACAGAAAACACATTTTTTTAAAAATTTATTTTAATTACTTGTTAATAAAATTAACAAAAATCAACATCAAAAGTTCTCCTAAAAAGTAACTAATTTTTTAAAAAACACAGTAGCACATTTTTTTTGCCATATTTTACAAAAAAATATATAAAATTAATGAAAATCAACAAGTTCTTCTAAAAGACAATCATTTTATAAAAAGTACAGTACCTTTTCTCATATTTATCAAAAAAATAACAAGGAAAATAAAAAAGAAAATTAATAAATTAACACAAAACCATTTGGGTTTCGCTGCAGTCGCAGTTACTTATATTTACTTACATATAACTTGGATATTATGTTTTTATTGGTTTTGTAATTTGTTCGAATTTAGTTTCTCCAAAGGAAGAGTAATTTGGCTACTTTTAAATTTTACTAAACAGGCTGAAATTTTTTCTGATTTTTTAAATTAGTTTTTATAATGGATCAGTGCAAATATATTTACTGTTCTTTTTTTATTCGGAAACCTCTTATTTTTGAAAATCTCGTTGCTTTATACCTATCTCTATGGACACCCGTCAAATTGATGGATTTGGTAGTTAAACCCTTTATAGGTCATAAGCCAAAACGGATAGTTTTGAGACCGGCCACATTAAGGTTGATATGATGGAATATCAATGGGACCAGAGAAACACCAGGGAATGCTGAAATCCTAGCCTGTTTATTAACCAAATAAATTATACAGAACAAATAATAATCAGATCAAGTAAGGTGATGATCTTGTCCAGAGTGGGTGCGTGGCTGTCTGCTGAAGATCTCCGTCGAATAATCTCGAAGATAGTTTGAAGAAGTTGAAGTTCTCCAGCGTCAGCTCAATCAGATATATGTAGGTGATAGGTATCGAAGTTGGTAATTCCAAAGAGTGGAAATGCCCAATGATCTCCGTCGATAAATCCCGAAGTTGGCTGGAGAAGTTGAAGTTCTGTGACGTCAGCTCAATCAGATATGTGGGTAGTAGGTACTGAAGTTTGTATTTCCGAAAATTGGAAATGTCTGATCTCCGTCGATGGATCTCGAAGTTGGTTGGAGAAGTTGAAGTTCTATGGCGTCAGTTCAATCAGATATCGGTGTATGGTAGGTACCGAAGCTTGAAAGTCCGCTTTCAGATAAATTTGTCTATCGTCCCCGTTGATAATTCTCGAAGTCTGCTCGAGAAGATTTAGCTATGCGGCATCAGCCCAATCAGATATCAGTACGTACTAAATGCTGAAGCTCGTAATTCCGTCCGCCGGAATCGGTTAATAGTCCTCCCTTCGATAAATCTCCCGGTCGTCTATAAATTCTCCTTCGTGGCGTAGTTGGCTTATCGTAAGATAGGTATTTTCTTCTTGATGATTTCTTCCTGTAGCCCTGTGTGAGCAGAGGAGCTGGTGGCTCGTGCCTTTTCTTCTTTCTTCTCAGGAGCTCTTCTAGGTCTTCTTCGCCGGCCGGAACACAGGTCGAGGCATCAAAACGATCTTTCTTTTATTTACTCAAGAAGGCCCGTGCACGAGCCGCCCGGCGGGTATTCCGCCAATAGAACAACGCCACGTATATTCAGCGGCTGGGTGACTCCGCCTCATTCGTGCACGCGCAGCCTACAGTGAATGCCGACTACGACACGGTGTTTTGGTTGGATGTAAATTTTACTTTCAGTTCATTTTCACGGTCAAATGCAATTCTCCCTCATTGACAAGTAGCGAATAGTCGGAAATGGGAGCGATGTTCCGATGCATTTATCTAGCATATATCAAGGTCTATATTTATTTAATTTTACTAGTTATTAACACCCTTATGGGTTCTAATCATTCTCAAATAACACACCGAGATTTTGAATGTAACCATCCGCTATGAAGTTTGCAATTATTGAATAGATTACGAAAAATGCCCCCCGGTCAGTTATCTGACCAGCGTCCGTTTAGCGACACGATGGCTATCAATTTTTCAAGAACGGTTATGTTTAAGCTCTTGTTTTTCAAAAATTCCGAGATTCTACTGAAAAAAAAGTAAGTACATTACATAATGATACACAGTTTTTTTTTTTACGGTAAATTGTATATGTAATAGTAAAATAACATTAAATTTTCGAGTGTGCTGTCTAGAATCTAACCATAAATTCTATAATTTGGACCCTTTTTGATTATCGTATTAGGACAGTAAAGATAATTTCTGAACCACAATACTTACAGTTTAATTTAATAATATAGTATACTTTCACTATAAATTGTTATATTTTATACATAATTTCCCGCTATCGAGTTATTTGAAGATATGTGTCATCCTTTGATAAAATGATTTCGGTAAAAATTGCGGATAATATTGATTATTTTTGTTTTGATTGAAACTGTAATATTTGAAATGTATATCTCAAAATGAAATTAAATAGTCATGAAATGTTATATGTACAAGTAAAAGCCTATATTGCATCACAAAATTTAAATTTTCATTTTTAAAATTATGTTTTAGAATGGATAATGAGAGAGGTAGAAATTATAGTGTAAAAAAATCTTGAAAATGGGTTAAGACGTTATTTGAATGTATTAGGGAGGACCAAGATGAGGATTTAGATATATAGAAGGAGATTCTGAAGCTGAAGATATTCTCCATGGTCTCGTAAGTCCTCGGTATTGAGCTCATAGGAGCGCTGCTGAGAATAATCTCGATTCTGATCCTGTCGATGCGTAGCGGACCCTACATACATTGAAGGTATTATGGAAGCTGATTGTTCTTCAGATGATGACCTAGACATTTTTATCTATCACCAGAAGTTACTCCATCTCCTAATACAAACAACTATAAGTGGCGTAAGCAATGGCATTATGCGTCTCCCGAATATTTATGGAAGGAGTTGATCGCTTCGATCAACTAACATCGTCTTACAACACAACGTGGAAATAAAGGCGGTGGTGGATTAAGTTTTGGTATTACGTTATTGAATCTGCTATCGTTAATTCATATATTTAATATAGGGAAATTCCAAAACAAGTTAGCTGATCAGCTGATTGGATCTTTTATATCACAAAAAAGGTTTAATCGACCTCAAACTACATTGCCTGATATATCATATATTCAAATCATCCTGAAAAATATACACTTCATAGATGTGGTTATTGCAGCACTACACTGAAAGAGATATGAAGCTGAAGTGTTTTAGGCCATACCATTTGTGTGCGCAAAAGAAGAAGCCAGCGGAATATAGTATTATTATAATTAATAAACTATTCTTATAACAGAAATAAATAAAAGTATTTTTATTACTAAAAAACCTCTTTTTATTACTAAAACAAAATTCTGGGATCACTTATTTTTTTTTACTTCAAATGTATCAAATTTATTTTGTGGTAACATAATTATAATTGATATAAATTAACTTTGTTTAAACCACTTATTTAAGGAAAACTTAAGGTGTTTAAATAGTAATAATTATTCTGAATTTTCTAATCATCTTTTGGCTATGGGTCATTCTTTTGATATTAATAAGGGTTTACAAATTTTACATACAAATTATACAGAATCACAATTTGATAAATTATAAATTTTGGAAATAAGAAAGAGTGTAAATAGTAAATTGAATATTATAAATAATCAGGTCCTTTTTGCAAATAGTTATCTTTTAAATTTATTTTCATGTTAATTAGGTACTTTATATTATCATTTTCCATACATAACTTTTTAATATTTTGATCTATAATTCGATTTTTAAATATTATTTTTGTTTTCCTGACGAAGAAGCCATTGGCTTCGAAACATGTTGATTTTCTTTTCAATAAATAAGTGGTTTAAACAAAGTTAATTTATATCAATTATTTTTTTTTTACCTAAATGGACACTGGTCAGAAACTGACCGCTGGAAAATCGAAAATTACAAAAAAGCTATACATTTTCCAAAAAATATAATAAATATTCTGTTCATCAAAATGAATAAAGAATTCATAAAAAAAATTCTAAGCCCGTATCTTTAAAAAAAGAAGTTGTCCTATATAGGGTTAAAGAATATCCCTTTTGAATTCATCCCATTTGTGAAATTATTACTTTTGAAGCAACATAATCATATTTCTACAATTTGTGTGAAGCAATGAAGAAAGAATGTCAGTGATGTTTAGAAAATTTTGTTTCAAACACAAATTACAAGTACCTATGCGCTGCATAACGCATTTGGAGCATTATGATTTATGGGGCAATAAAAAAAGTCTCTTTGAGGGTTAATTTCTGGCAAAGTTGACCATATGACAAAATCAATCCGAGACTTTCGAATCCTCAACAGCGAAATGAGAGTCATCAGAAGAAGAAAACATTCCAGGTCTTGGTAGAAAAAGAATGCGCATTTCCTCAAGCACTGACTCCGAGAAAGAGTCATCCACCTCCAAAAGCAATACAACAGAACTTCTTGCTGTCGATGGAACACAATGGATGGGCTTTGAAGCAAGTGGGTCCAGCGGTAGACTGCCCATTCACACACTATTCAAAGGTGTCGCAGGACCAACTGGATATTTCAAAAGAAATGTGATGTTGGATCATGTGCGAACTGCCTTCGAACTAATAATTAATACGCGCATGTTAGAATGTATCAAAGACTGCACAGAAATAGAAGCGCGTCGTATTCTAAAAAAGAATTGAACCATTTCAAGTTAAATAAAACATTTAATATGAAAAAACGAAGTACTTAAGTGCATCCGTCAATTTGATGGGTGCCTTAGAGATAGGTATATAAAAAATGCCCATAAACCTAGTGTTAAAAAACCATTTTCAATCGCGATTTAAATCAAGTGATTTAAATTCATCTCAAGCGTGATCTTTTTGAATTTCCAGTTTCTTTTTGCAATCCAAACATTTGTTAAATTGTATATTTGTCAAATACAACCTAAACTGACTACTTAATGTTTTAATAATTTGCTTCATGAATTGAATACAGCAAATGAATAAAGCACAGTGCCAGAATGTTTATTTTAAGACACAAGGTAAAAAGCGAATATGGTCTTTTTCGCTCTTTATGTGCTATTTTACACATATTTTCATTAATATTTTCAACACTTCTACACGCCGGTACCTCACGTGAGTTAGTCATTTTAATACTAAAACTATATAATATTCATGTCGTTTAGTGCCTTATTTATAAAAAAAAAATGATGCGGCATTTAATGCTTATGCGAAATGTATTCCCATATAACTAGGAAATTAACACAGATAGGACTTCAGTGCAGTTTTTAATGCATTGGCAAAGGTATATACTTACTTACTAAGGCATATATTACTAATCTGTATACCTATCTTAAAAAAAAATTTGTAACACTTAGTGTTTTATTAATTTCCAGTATTTAGTTAGCTTCGTTATTTTAAAAGACAATAAAATTTTCAAAGTATCATTTTAATTATTGTCACGTAAATAGTACTCAGTTTTCTGACTTTCAAAATTATCCTCACATTAGGTAAAAGTTGTGAAAGTAGCCACTACCTACACTGCTAGCCCACATATGCTTAACCCAAATTCACATTCATCTATAAAGATTTTTATTTCAGGATAATGTAGGTCCACCGTACAATTAGAGTAATGAATGGTTAAAGTTCAGCCTATCTTTGGACTTGGTATAAAAAAATCTGTTCATATATTTAGAGTTTCATCTTATTCAAATTTTATATATAATTCCTTAGCCAATCAACAGATTTGCAATTTTCGACTAATAATTCAAAAATAATTAAAAAAATATTTAACCACCTAAAAATGCTAAAGTTATAATTTTTGAATTGAATGTATATTTTTATAATTTGCCATTCATGCTGGGTTTAATTTTGGTGATTTTGTCACCGTTTAACAGTTATTATTTGCCAATTTTTTTAAAAACAATTTACTTAAAGACCATCATGACTTTAACCATCAACATAAATCACCCAAGGCCATAGATTTTCTGAATTTTTTGTGATTTTCTTTTTATGAAAAAAACATGAAAACATGCGTAAATTAAAAAAAAACACACATACATATTATTTTATCGTAATTGTCGTAATGCAATGATTTTTTTATAATTTATGTTGCCAGCGCAACATTATACGAAAAATAATAATTTATTTTTATTTGTTTAATAGAGACAAAACTACTATTTTTATTTGATGCCTACCTAATAATCTTCTTCTGTGTGGTATATTTTGTTGCACGGCACGGCACACAACGGAACATCGCACTCATAACACATAAATATGATACACTTTCATACACACACATACTGAAATTATGCAGAGCATTGGTTTGTATGTTCCTGATAATTACACTAGACATCGTCAGCATAGATTGTTTCACATTCCAATATACAGGACCAACCTGCCGATGGTTATGCCTGTTGGAAGAGCCACAGCTATGCTGAACAAAATTGCTTTGGGTATTGATATATTCCATGTGTCTGAGGGGGTTTTCCGAAGCGGGATTCTCCTACACCTTTGACCAGATTTTATGTTATTTTTAATTTATTAAATACTTTCATTTTTGATATATACTTCCTAATATGTATGCCTTAAACATTTTGTTTGTCATGTACATATTATCGTGAAATAAATTGAATTGAATTGAAAATTGAATTTCAAATAAACGCAACATAATTGCTTGTATTTTTGTTAATAAATACCATTTAGTATTTAATTAAATCATAAACCAACAAAAATTGAAAAATATCGCAAAACATATCGTATATTTGTGTGTACACGTGTACAAATAAATTGAAAAATCGAAAAAATAAATCGTATTTCCCGCGCACTTTGTGCGTGACCTCGAATGACGGAATATTTGAATTTCGATTGTGCAACACGCGTTCGGGGCGCCATCTACAACTTTCCTATACTATTTTGACGGCAGAAAAACTTCTGTTTTGATTGTTGATTTAAAATAATTTCGGTGATGTTTTTGAGTTGAAAATGGAACAGGTCACCACGGGATTTCTCTACTGGGAAATAATCACGTTTTTTAAATTTGATACGCGGCTGTCGAGAAATAATTAATTTTGTGCTCGTCGCATATATCCGACGAGGCACCCTGGTCCCTGTCGCTCTCCGTCGGACAGGTCCGACGTGGCCCCACACTCATTAAAGATCTTCATACACATTCATTTTGTGTTATTTTAATATCACGGCCCATTAACAAAACGATTTATTAAACATCCGAGAATATTAATAGTCTGATTTTTCTCAGAATTACGAGCCATGCTAGACTGGTTAACAGTATCAAATTTTGTTGAGAGAATTCAATTTTAAGAATTGTCAATTTCACCCACGTTCCATTGTCACTAACTTTTTCGTCTTTCATTCCAGATGGCATCACTAGTCTACAAGGGCAGCCCCTCGTCCTTATCGCTGGTGGGGGGGATCAAGCAGGACGAACGCTCCACTCCCCCCCCGCCTGCCCATTCTGCCCCTCCGCCCCCCTCTGCCCCGCACCAGCCGCCTCCGCACCAGCCGCCCCCGCATCTGTCTGCCCCTTCCTCAGTCAAACAAGAAGTGCAGGAGTACCACCTGACAGCTGCCGATATGCATATGGTAAGTGATTTTAGTTTTTCAATTGCGACTGACCGTATTAAACATTCCCTGAAGGTTATGAGATATGAGACTCATTTTTTTTGTGGACACTGAATACTATTGTACTTTTTCTACTGTTTTAAAATTTTATATAAAATTTCAAACATATGGAGATTTGAAAAGTATAATATGATCAAAGCAAAGTGTAATAGGCTGAGACACGGTCGGTTTTTCAGTTTAACATAATTAAATTAAATGCACGTATAACAATAACGAATGCGCTCTTATCAAAAAAAAAAACATCTATCTTCTTCTTATGGTGCCCCTCGGAGGTCGGCGATCATTCTGGCGATTATGACTTTATTTACCGCCACACGGTACAACTCATACTAGTCTCTCATATTATGCAGCCATGAGATGCGGCATTTTCCTAAGCTTCATTTACCACTTATTTCCCCCTGGATGATGAGTTGTTTAGACTATATTTTGGTCCTCTCATAGTACGTCCGAGATACTCAACCTTTCTTTACTTGATAGTCCGCAGCACTTCTCGGTCTTTTTCCATATGCCGGAGGACTTCACTCTATCCACCTAGGAAACTTTCAATATGCGTCTTTAGATCCATATCTCAAAAGCCTCAACTTTGCGGATTAGTTCTTGGTTTAATGTCCATCTTCCATACCACATAAGAAAAAGGTAAAAATATAACACCGAACCATACGCATTCTAAGTGCAGGCTTAGGTCACGATTAGAAAATAATGATCTTATTCTGAGAAATGCACTTGCCATCACTATTGGAGCTTTTACTTCTTGAGATGGATCCCAGTTCTCATCCACCCATACACCTCAGTACCTGTATTGAATGACTCTTTCCTTTTTTTTATCATTTTTAATGGTGATATTTGGCGTTGGGACTGATCTTTTTAACACTATCAACAATTTGGTTTTGCGAGTGTTCGTCTCCAGGCCATACTTCTTACTTCATTTACTTTTTTTGGGCATTATCTTCAAATATATATATCTTCTAATATTATTTAATGGTTTTCCATTCACCAATATTCCTAGAGCAGCTAGGGCTTTCTTATATATTGACTCGGAGTGCAGATTAAATAGCAGCGGTGATAAGATGCATCCTTGTCTTACACCACGCCTATTTTTGATGTCTTCACTCGGTGTACCCTCAACTTTAACATTGGCTGTTTAGTTCCAGTAAAGATGTTTGATGATGTGAATGTCATTATCATCAATTCCTTTCTCTTTTAGTAGTTGTATAAGTTCCGGGTTTTGGTCCTTATCATAATCCACAATGCACACATACACATCTATGCTAGAGATAAAACTCACTAACCCCAATATTGGCCAAAATTAGTTATGAATACAAACATTCATATTTTTTTCATCTCTATTAGTAAGTGAATATACCATGTTTATTTATAGTTATTTAATGATAAAACTCATAATTTGAACATTTTTAATAATTTCAATATCACATGTTCAATAATAAAATCTCATTATCTCAAAAGTACTCCGAAGTCACTAAGTGATAACCACTAACCTCTAAAGGGACGATATAATACATTCACAAGAAAGATACGTTATATCTACAGACAGGTTGCGGTAAACAATAATTATGGTCTAACTAAGGGGTGATAGTATGGGTGCTCGAAAGACTTGAATCTCCAGCTACACAAACGTTCAGTTGTGTGGATAGAAGGCATTAAAAAATATAACAGTTTGAAATCACCTCAGGTCGATATGACCCAGCTTCTTTGGAGCCGGGTTAAGCAGTAAGCAACGTGAGACAAAAATGTATTATAAATTTTAAAATGTTTAGTGTCATCAAATGATGTTTATTTTAAAATTAAAGTATTATTTAAAACCAAATTTATTAATCAATTAGAAAGACATACAGAAAAATCAAATCAAGGAAAAAATATTTGGCTGCTACTGGGAAAAGAAAAACACAAACAATACTAATCATTTTAGCCAGGATCATGGTAAGTAAGGACCATGACCTCCATGTATCACTCCATCCGTGACTCACTCCATCACTCCCGGTGCACAACTGGTCAAAATTGACAGTATGATCTCCTGACGCGCTTATTTGATTGATGGGCCATAGTCCCCTAGCACCAGTGTCGTTTTGAGGGTCGCTATCGCTTTCCAAGTCCATCTTCATCCAAACGGCTCAATTATGAAATTCTTCAGTTGTTGAACATAGTCGCAATGTTTTTTCTATTCCAGAACATTGATGGCTTCAGTAATAAATGAGGCATGTTTTAATTTTTGTGATCCATATTTATTTCATCTACTTTCCTTTTCATTGTACTCCAAATCATTTCTATAAAGTACAGAGGCAGCCGTAAACGTATTTGTCTAAATATATTATCAATTTTATACATTGATTGGTTCAGGTTTATTTCTTTTTATGATTTCCAATAGTTATGGTTGCGGCAAGACAACGTTAACCCTTTGCGATGATAATGCATTTATAAATGTAATCAAACGGTATAATTGGAGCTTTGAAATCTTTTCCTTTTCAAAAAACGTATGCATTTTCAAAAAAATCTCCCGAATATCATTTTTAATAGTTTTTGATAGAAATATTGAAAAAATATAAACTTTGAAGTAGCTTATCACTGTAACTATTTGGACATTGTTGCTTGAACATATTCAAGACATAATTATGGCAGGAATCTATCTGTAAAATATTGTGGACTAGCTTTATTATACACTGTCAATGTACAAACAAAATAATATAAAATTATTAAAATCATATTAATAAATTATATTACAATGAAATAAATATTTATTTGACAGAATATTATGTTATATTAAAAACTGATATGTATCTAATATGTAATTGTGTAATATTTTATTTGATTTTTTCAAAATATAATATTTTTACGTGAATGTCATGATTCAATGTTTTCACCGCACACTCTTGCAATTTAGTATACCTTGATTTTCTTAGTTGTTTTATTAAATTGTTGTCAATAATTCACCGAAGTTATAATTAATTTTTTTTTCAAGTTTTATTTTAATTTTTTTTTGTAGTGTTGTTTATGTGTTCTGAATTCCTCTCCGGTTTTGAATGTTCCAGTATTCCGAAAGTTAGAATAATCTTGCAATAGAATTTTTCTTTATTGATAATTTTATATCCTTTCAAAAAAATTAGATGTTACAGGGAGTGCTTGATGACCTTTCATTGTCCCGAATTGGTCCCGAGCTAAAGACTATAAATTTGTAATTTTTCAAATATATATACATATAGAACCTATATATATATATAAATACATTGTTTCACAATACTCGTAGGGGATTGTAAAAAGGAAAAACTATTACATTTTAAAACATTTGAATATTTAATAATTTTAATATCAACATAAAAATATTTTTAGTGACATCCATGTTTGTAACAGAAAAGTACAATATTAATATTTTATATATTTATGTGAATGGGTAAAGATAATTACTTAAATCTAAATGTAAGACCTATTGTTACTGCTTCTAAATAAATAATAATTTTTCCTTTTTTACTGCAGGTATTGATCTTTTTCTTCTTTGTAATGTTGTTAAATACAAAAAATTGTTTCAAAATGTGTGTAACAAATTACCTAAAGTCGTCTACAGGAAGGAAGGGATCTGCCTTGTCAGTTAAAATTAAATTTTTCGATTAAAGTTGACGTGATTTTTTTTCAAAAAAAAAATCACGTCTGTTAAAAAAATTGTCAGTATAAAATCCTTTCCTTCTCTGTTGACAGACGATCGATTGGGGGAGACTTAATACACGCTCGGCCACTCCCCCCGCACCACCCCCACCACCGGGTTACCTCTCCTCGGAGAGTCACAGCACTTTGCAGCGCTATCTCACGCACGGCAAGACACCCGACCCTCCGCCCCTCAACTACTGCCGGACCAAGCCCGATCCTCCCCGTCTGGAATCGGTGATCCAGCCCCCCTCTGGGCCGGTGCGAGGGGCACCCACTACGCGTAAGGGCGGGCGCTTCAGAGCCAACTGGTTGGAACAGTTTGCCTGGCTACAATACGACGAGAGGCAGAATATCATGTTCTGCACTTACTGCCGTCGCTGGTCGCACGAGCTGCCTGACATTCGCACCTCGTTTGTGGAAGGCAATGGAAACTTTCGATTAGAGATTGTTAATCACCACGACAAGTGCAAGGCGCACCGCTTGTGTCGTGACCGGGAACATCGTGGTTCAGGAGACGGAGGAGGACTTCTTACTCCGGACGACCCCCGATGAACGGGCCTCGGCTCCCTGGTATCAATGAACTGTGAAATATGCAGCAGGTAAAATTGATGTTGAGCTCATCGCTTGCTGCATTTAGATCACTTACCTCTGAATGACTGTGGTCTTCACTATCAGAAATCATACATATATTTCTCCGAGCTTTACAAATTCTGATAGTAGTACAATATTGTTACTGATGGATATAATATAAGTGTTGCATAGTATATATATTTATAATAGTGTTCCGATGAAAAATTTGATATTCCATTGAATAGAGCTTATGAGGACATTGCCTCTATATTTTATATATGAATGTTTAATGTACGTATTGTATGGGTTTAGATAATTGTATATTCTTTGGAAACGGATTATAAGTGTTGCATATTCGCTGTCGCTGTATAAATAATAAAGCCAATGTGCCATTTAGTACATTCTGAGATGAACAAATCAATTTGTCAATTTTTCATATAAATAATGGAGATATACTAAAAAAACATTGCTGTTCATCTGCAAAGTCTGCCTAGTAATTATTTAAAAGATTTTTTATAAATTTAGTCTGTGCAATTATTTTGTAAAACAGTTTCATTCGTTTGTCTCAGAATGTACTAAAACGGCGCATAGGCTTAATTATACATACAGCAAAGATATATATTTATAATTGTGTTCCGATGAAAAATTTGATATTCCATTGAATAGAGCTTACGAGGAGATTGCCTCTATATTTTATATATGAATGTTTAATGTACGTATTGTATGGATTTAGATAATTGTATATTCTTTGGAAATGGTAATCTGTGATCATTGGGTAATATCTTGGTGTGATGCATAAACGGTCAGAGGCTGTGGTATGATAACCGATTACATTGATCAGTGACTGTTGGATTTTGGCTTGTGAAATCTACAAGGTATATAAGGATAAAATGTTATAAACATTTTGGTTGTGATATGAATTAGGTTAAATTTGTACTTTACATGGTCCTAATATTAAATATATATTTTTTTTTGTAAATACAATGTTAAAAATCTACTATATAGTCTATTTAATGGATGTGTCTACAATGCACATTTTCATTAGCCTCAGAATGAAATTAATTAGCTAAGTTTTTTTGCAGTATTTAGTTTTATGATGTTTATTCCCATGACTATGGCCATTTATTTTATGTAGTTACGAATAATAATATTATTTGCGGCATTTTGATTCCCGAGGCATTTTTTTCTCCAGCTTTTTTTGAAAAGTTCTCAACAAGATTCCTTAAGATTTAATTTGATTCTTTAGAATTGCGTTGAGTATAGATTGAGTATTATTTATGTATGATTCGAAAATATATTCATAATGTATGCATTTAAACCATACTTAACCATTAGTTGAATCTAGTACGTAAGTGGTGATATTTCAAGAATTCATTAATGATTCTTCATAGATTCAGAAGAATTATTCAACAATAAAATGAAAGCATTTTGATGTTTTATATTTTTTATCTACATATATTTTTTATGTAACCTTTTTATAAATTATAAGCCTGCCCATTTATGATAGAGTGAAGGATGAACAAATTAGGAAAGAGTGTAAAGCTGATCTGAGAATAGTGAATAGAATTAAAAAAGCCTCACTTAGGTGGTTTGGGCATGTTGAGTGAATGAGGAAAGAATGGTTTGAAAGATATATGATGCAAGTCTTGACGACGCCAGAAAGAGAGGGCGACTGCGAAAGATATGGCATGACCAGATTAATCGGACGCTGGAAACTTGTCCTGTTAGGAGCCTGGACAATTGTCGAGGTTGTCCTGTCTTTATGTATGAATTTAGATGAGGCGAGGTTGTGTGTCATGAAAGAAGAATGTGGCTCCTTCCTCTCTGCCTACCGTAAGTTTGTTAGTTTTGGATCATTCATCTTTGATTTTGTTAAACTTTTAATGGTCTTATAAAAGAGTATTCAGAAATAATTCTCAGAATATAATTATTAATTTTATCTTAAAATTCTAAAGAACGGCTTTTTTCTCTGTACTTTGCGAAATCCAATATGTAATTCTAAATTTACATCACATCATTTGTAAAAATATTTTCAATCCTACATAATATGTAAAAATCTTGCCAAATTTGCAAAAATATTTCAAAAACACCGACATACGTCATATTTTAAATACAAAAATAATAGCATTAAATCTACTTATTTTTAATCAATTTTAAAAATAGTGATTTGTGAAATATAAAAATAAGTGCCAAACATTTGAGAATACATCAAAAATAAGTAACAAATTTTTAGAATATAATGCATACCCAATGCAAAAGAAATTTTTTGCTGTTCTCCACACCTGCCAAAAATGTATAACAATGGATAATGCAAATTCTGTAGACAATCTGTCAATACCATGCATATAACACCTGTAAAATATAAAATTACCAAAATTTCATTTCAATTATCATTTTTATTTAGTAAATTTAGAAGAATCATTTAAAAAAAAAAATTATAAATAACTGACAATGCATTGGTATCTGGATAAAAAACATATTTTTTTCTGATAATGTAAAAAAATAAACATTGACAAGAAAAAATAATGTTCATCCTTATATCTTAGGAATATTCTGCTATGCCTTTTTGACACATGTGTCATATTGGGAATTGAGAATGTCATGTGATGTGCTGAGGTAGATTGATTTCAACAAAAAACAATTTGAATATACAAATTCAACAAAAATATTTAAATAATATAACTAAGATAATGCCACGCTTTATATACATAGGAATGTATGATTTTGCTGTATAAGGTTATGTATTAGTTTGTGTTACGATATTTTGGCGGATAAAGCATGGGCTCGTTATCTTTCAGGAAATATCAGAATTAGCCGGGGCTGGTTTTTGATTTTCAGAGTAAAACCTCGGTAATTTTGAGTTTTACAATTTTTTGCAAATTTCGCTGTCGTATCGCGATTTCAAAAACTTTTAGACACTGGCTTTTGGTGCTTGCATGGAAATGCATCATTGGTAATAAATATTTATCCTTTATTCATTTCTTCAGATGTTGACATAATAATAAGTCATTAATATTAATAAAATAATATATTCCAGAAGAGAATTGTGAAAATTAACATGGATTGGGGTTAATTAGAATTCAGACTACAGAGAAGAAATAACTAACACATCTAAATAAATGGTCACATATGCTTGTATAGCTCTATACTCTCTGTCATTGATTAAATAGTTGTTATACTAATTAATAGGGTGGGGCACGGATACCAATTGCTTTTTGAAATGATCAGAAATTTTTTGGTTTTTGAAGTAATTTTTTTTATTGGTTGAACAACATTTTATAATAATCATAAAATAAAAATAAAATCTGGCATGGGATATCCACTTTGTACAAAGTGGCCATGAAAATTGGTATCCGCTCTTTCCCGCAGGTCTATGTTGATTTGGATGATTTGTTGACAGATCGCTTCTTTGATTCATCCAATGTCTGGGGCTTGTACTCGTAGACACATGATTTGAGGTACCCCCATAAAAAAATTCACATGCGGATAAGTCACGGGACCGAGAAGGCCGTAAAAAGTTACAAAATCTTGAAAAGAGAATGTTGAAAAACAGGGGGTGAAGAACAGCCATTCACATCATATTGCTGAAACCACAAGTGATCTGTACACCTTATTTGTAATGAAGGGTTAAAAATACAGTTAACGACTCAATAACCGTGGATGCTAGATAGAACATCATATGCGAACATCTACTGTGTTTTAGCATCCACGGCACCGTGATAAAAACTTGACAACTGGCAGTGAAATGCTATGAGATGGGATGCTAACTGCTGTATGACCATCCCCTCCCTAACGACCCAGTACTAGCCATACCAAAACAACTAGGCTCCCTAGGGACACAGTATCAAATGAAAAGTACATTTTACTCGTGGGTAGTGTCGGTGGAAAAATATTGTATTCATTCACAAATATTGTATTCAAGTATCAATAATTTTTACTTCCTTTCTTTTAACTCATGGCGTCTGCTTGCTTGCTTGACGAAAAAACTTTGGATTGATTTTTAACCCTTTTCTCATGATCCAATCAAGCTGAAACTTAAACGCTACTGGTGGTTCTGATGATTGAGCCTTATCCATTAATTACCTCACAATTTTACAGCTTTGGGTATCTTTTCGGTGATTTGATTTATTTGAAAGTTAATACTATTAAAGTTAGTACTATTAATTACTCATTGAGTAAAAGTATCGATTGCAAAGTATCGAGTACAAAATTATCGGTATCGATTAGAAAGTTTCGACACCCAAAGTATCGATAATTTTTCTGTGTCCCTACCACTTCCCACTTCGTACATTGAAGGATATAAGGAATTAGAAAGAAAAATAATCTACGTGAGATTTGGGATAGAATACAGAGGTGGTCAGTATTAGAAAGGTGTTGGATTCATTGAAGTACAATGCTGTAGACTGCTTCACATGTGAAATTTTAAACTCAACATTCATAACTGCGTGGTCCAATAACACATCCCATTTAACTGTACAAATACAATATAGGGGCCTGGATCCTGTGGTTTGATCTCAGCTTATTCAAACAATCGGCCGTATTCCGAAAATAGACAAATTGAGATCTTAACTCCTATGTGTCAGTGGTGTAACGTAGGTCTACATGTCATAGAAAATATTAAATATTTACCTTATTTACCAAAATTAAAACGTCACATTTTTTGTAATCATCGAATAGACATTTTCACACCAAAATGACTCAATTAAATTGTTACGAATGTACGGATTTTTTAATGAAAAGATATTTATTCATTACTCTCGTATTTTCGGCCAGTGTGTAAAAGAGATCAGAAGATTGCATGTCGCAGTTAAATCGGGTAAGAAAGAGCACGACAATACCGCACATTTCGTGTAGGACAGAGACACGGTTGCTTGGGTTTTGGTGAAAGAGAAAACAATATTGAAAGAGCACGGTAGAGTCGCATAACACGTGTTAGACAAAGACGGACTGCGTCGACCGCGTCGTTGAATTTAGTTGGTAAGGATACATCAATGTGAGTGTACGCAAATTCAATATTCCCTGATTTTCTGATAATTTACTAAAATAATGCAAATATTTATGTTTCCCTTTCATAATTATATAAAGGGACCTTTAAAAAGTCTTCTCTGTGTTGAAAATATATTTTTTTTATCACATATTAAATACTATGTCGATTTTGAATCACGTAACGCTGTGTTACACCACCGTTCCCGAAAGTATATTTTAGCACAGTCTTTTAAGAGTTGAGATTGTTATCTCAACACTTAATAGGCAAGAATAATAATAAAATATAAACTAGGACTCAAATAAGGAGATTTGTATATTTTCACATAACTCTCTCTCTCTCAAAGTAAATGCCTTTATTTGAAGTATCCATTGTCTGCAATGCCTTTAGAAAGGGGATTGATTTCTCAGTGCCTTCTTATCCAGGCGTCTGGTCTGTCTTCAAACAGATTACCGGATTATCGCAAATGTAACGTCCTGATTCTCATGTTTTGAATAAAATTACATGAAATATGTACTAATGCTGTATATGCTTATAGAAAAAAGATTATTTCATACACACTAATTAATTTCTTCTCCCACAGCGTTCTGATGTAAAATTATGGTAAAAAATAGGCAAAATTGTCATTGTCCCGTTGGACTCTGTTATAATAAAACCTTAATTTATGTTTTATTTTATTGCTACGAGAAGGACTCTCATCTCAGGATTGCGTGGTTCATTACCATTTGTTCGTCGTAGGTTGAGAAATGAAACAAAATCGGATTTGTTAAATACCATATATTATATTCAAAAGATGACATGAGCAAACATTGAAATGAGATCTATAGAAAAAGAATACCGATGGAACATGGAAATCATATAAGAATTTGATAGTTAAATAACATGAACTGTTTGTGAAGGGCAATCTATGGCCGTGTTACAATAAATCTCAAGTATTGTTTGAAAGATTTATCTATCAAATATACACATTGATTCAATCTTATATCAAACATGGGATAAGACAATTTTTTCATATGTAATGGAACCTTCATCAAACACTCAAAATGATAATTTCTCTATTGCTTCATTATCCACTGAATTTATTTGGCCATTAAACAAAGAACAAACACTGTGAGCGATGGCGTCTCTTCCCGCAGGTGAGGAATTCGACCTGACGAAACTTCAGTGATGCACAATCCCTTATGTGAAATCAATCCAGTGATGGGAGATAATGTAGAAGTATGATGGGTTACCACGAGGTAATCTCAGTCATGGAGATTCCATATAAAAACATTTAAATCAACTCACGTGGGTTGCTTTTCAAGCATAGTTTTGCATCTGATAAACATGCAGATAAAATTGGATATCATTCTCACATGGTTTTCCTTTGTGGCGTACGAAATTAGCATGGCATCCATGTCATTGGATGTGCCATCTTTGAAATATGATACAGTTGATGTGATGTTACATAGTTATACAGAGTATTTTAGAACACGAGTAATCGATTATTTTTCACATTTTACAATGAATATGCCGAGGGCCGAGGCCCCGGCGTGTGTATGTTATCACGAACCACCAGAGTCAATAATAGTACAATAATGTGATTATGTCAGAGCGTTCAGGAACCGGACAAAAGAGAAAAGCAAAGACAAAAAGGCAATTGATTGAAATGAAGCTACAGGATTGGTTCTTATTTTTAATAGAGAATTTATATGAGGTGTAGATGTTACAGCGAATTTGCATTTTTAGTGAGACTATACTTTCACTAGTAAAAATGTACTTTTCCCGGTCGGGCAGAGTGGGGGCAGTGAAAACATCTAAATCAACGAATTCTCAGATTCACTACACATAATCCGTGAAAATACATTACTCAAAGCATAGACAATATATCGGTGAAACCATCAATTTGTACACGTAATTCTTAAAGCGTAGAAAGTATAAAGGCGGCACTACACTAGGCGATTTTTATTCATTTTGCGGTCCTATTTTAACTCCTAAATTAAAATAGGACAGCGGCACCGCAAAACGAATACGAATCGCGAAGTAAGGTGTCGGCTGAAAGATCGCGCACTCGGGTTTTTTATGATATCTGACGACTGCCGGAACAAAACGAGGTTATGTCACCATGTAAATATTGGGGGGTTAAGGGAAAATTTTTATTAATGAATATGTATTTTGTCAATTAAGTTTATTAAATATGTTTTTTTTATAACAATACAACAAAAGTTTATTTCTTACAAATATAGAAACATAAATAAACATACACCCGGTATTATTAATTTTAAATGAACCTTTAAAAGTGCGTCAAGTAACAAACACTCGATGCGAAAAATACAAAAATCAAAGAGATTCTAAGTCATCATTTACGTTTGAATTCATTCAGATTCTTCCGCATTTCCAATTTTCTATCTTTTTATCAAAAATGTGTCTAATGTCGTTTGCGTTTCTTGTTTGCGCACGTGTAAGCACGGGTGGTAGACGTACAACATAAAGTGCGCGGTTTTTAAGTTCGCAAACTTACTCGGCTCGACGTCGGCGACAGATGTGAAGCTTGCTCGCACCGTATCATTTTTATGAGTTTAATCGACTGTCTTTTGAATTATAAGATGATCAGAATTTCGTAAGTGTTCGCGATTAAAATTTTAAAAATATATTACGTTTTAGTTACCTACCAAAACTAATCATTGAATATCAAAGACCAGTCCAGAAGTGTGACAGTTCGAGAAACAGAACTATCGTCACAGAATAGAGAATATGCTATCGCTCAAAGGATAAAACTTAGAAATACTGTCGCTTTGGACTAGACTAGTGTAGAATGAGACGCAAAACGCAAAATAAATTTTGAAAAACAAGGTCCATGTGCCATTAGAATCTTGTTATAAAATCATATAATGAAGAATTGGTGCAGACGAAACTTTCAACACTTCAAAATGACTATTTTAATAATATCCGTTACCTACATAATGTTGATTTGCACAGAAGAAATTAATAATGCAGTAAGAACCTTGTTCACGCAATGACTTATTAAATTGTTATTCAAGGCCCGGTTGTTTCAATTTGGATAAATAAAAGTTCGTTTAAAAGCATAGATTTTTACGGAAACGGATTTCAGACTTGTCAAATTTAATTTTTGACAGTTCGGAAACCAATAAATTCACTAGTAAGTGCAAGTTAAAATATTGTATTCATTTCTATTGGTGAAAAACTCTTTGAATATGATAAGAATGACCTTGAATATACTTTCTCTAAAATGCCAGTGAATGATGGACTCACTAGAAAATCAGATTCACTGTAACATAGACAATATTCATGTAGTGTTTTTTAATAGTTCCTAATTACATATTTTTTGAAACACGGAATATACATAACAATTCATATTTATATTTTGATATTTGATGAATAACCGCCATGTACTTCTTTCTCCCTCTCTCAGAGTACCCTCTTTCAAGTAAAAACTGAAAGAAACAAACACCGATGTATACTATACGTAGTATACCTATGTCCCATTTATGTTTTATTTTTATTCTTGTCTATTAAGTTTTAGTATTACAATACATATTAAGATTCCAATATTGCCATTTTCAGAATACGTCTGAATAACAAAGTTAGTCCAAATATGAATAGATATATATTTGAACGTATTCTGAAATAAGCAATATTTGTATTTTAACAGTTATGGTATAACATTGTGATGCTGCCAATTTTCAAGTTTTAAGTTTGACAGGTTTGAAATGAATGAATTCAGTCAATTAGAAAGCTCATTATTCATAATTGTGAATAACTTAACATTTGTTTACATTTTAGAGCTTTCTGATTGAAATCATTCATTTCAAACCTATCAAACTTAAAACATCAAAATTGATGGCATTACAATGTTATACAATAACTATCAAGATCCAAAAATATCTTATTTCAGAATACAGCCGATTGTCATGTTTACCGTTGTGGACCCACTGAATGTGATTGTAGTGTTTTGATATCATCTTACAAATTGTTTAGTAAAGATTTTTGTAAAAAATATTTAAATTGTGACATATCGTAGCAAAAAAGTGTTTGTATTAAAAAGTATTAAAAATATTGAAAAAGAACATAAAATAGGGGTGTTTGTGAGCACCGTTTAATGAATGTTTCATACAAAGAAAAATGTCTGAGAGTGATAGTTTGGCCATAGACATCCACGCTCCAAAATCATTGATATCAACATTCATTATATCTGGCTAAACGTGACATATGTAAGACTAAACTCAATAGTGGATAGTGCATTCGGACTGCTCACGTTAAACGTGTGTCTAGCGTGAAGCCCGGAATGTGCCTGCTGTATTTTAGTGCTGCATGCTCATTGAAGATTTATTTATTATGAGAAATTTTGAGAAAAGTTAAATAAATTATCAAATGTGATTGATCGATCAAACACGATCATCACGGTTATGCTTACTTAAAACAAGTGTATTCAATATAAATTAATAATTCAATTAATTTCATACACTTTCTCAATTTTATTTCAGATTACTATCTAAATTCTGGATAATCGCCACTAAAAAATATTTCAACTAGCAATTGATATACAATATATATAATACACTACAAGTGTTTTTTTCGCAAATTAAATTGTGAAGCCTTTAAAAAGCCATTAAAATACATAGTTATTATTTTTGCCATGTTTATGTGTAATATACATATTTTATTATTTGTTTTAAATAACAGAGAATATATAAATTACCATTATTGGTTAGAAATATTTTTTTTAAAAGCAGGTATACCTCGCTTATGTGGCAGGTTCACTGCAGACCTCCGCTGCAAAGCAAATCACAGCCTTTTGTCACTTGCAACTGCGTATTGAAGTCTAGAAACATTACTCTATCATTTATTAATGTGTAAAATAGCCTCAAGTCTCAACAACCAATGCACTTACAGGAAAAATATTAAAATAAAGCTTATGTTCGCATATACAAAATACACGGGTGCGTAAATTCTGTGCGCGCAAATGTATATTTCTCATGCCCAAAATTTCATGCAGGATATGACCCACGCGGCCTTTTGAGATACCTACTGTCTCAGCTATCTCGCGCACCTTCAATCGGCGGTTTGCTAATACGAGATCGTGGATTTTTGTTATGTTATCCTCCGTGGTAGTCGTTTTCGGGGCACCTGGGCGTGGCTCATCAAAAACCGATGTGCGACCACGTTGAAACTCATTAAACCATTTTTTGACAGTCGCCATCGAAGGAGAAGAGTCACCATACACAGCATCCAAGCGCTCTTTGATTTCGCTGCGCGATTTCTTTTCCAAAAACAAGAATCGTATCACCGACCGATATTGCTCTTTTTCCATTTTTCTAAAATCCGCGGACACGCCCACTTCCACATGCGGTCAAAACAAAACTATGAGTCCGATTCGACTGAAATTTTGACAATAGTTGTCTACGAGATTGTACTACACAATAGTAAATTTCTCTTGCGATAGTAGCGCCATCGGGCGGTGAGGCTAGGTACTTATTGGACCGCCCTTGTATGTCCTTAGCAATTTTTAATTTTTTGTTATTTGTTCTTTGGAATATTGATGTGCATAAAATGTTATCTAGCTTTGTTCAGATTTTATTCTGATTCAAGGAAACATTAAAACTTTTGAATACCACTCTAATTAATATGTTAAATTTCTTTTATGTAGGTATGTTGTTTTGTTTCTGCGTCATTTAATGTTTTAAAAGCGTTTTGGAAAGACTTCATAATACGATGAAAAAGACAATAGTGTTCTGATGTTGATTTTAAAATATAAATGGCAAACACTAACATATTTTTGTATAAATCTGAAATTCAAATAATATACAGTGAAACTCGCTTAATAAATTCACTTTCAATAAGTTTTCACACTAAAATGTTTAAATTCTGTGGTCCTGAAAAAGTCCCATACAAATCCCATTTTTTTTGTAGGCTTAATACGTTTCCCGCTTATTTTCGTTTTTCGCCTAAGTAGTGAAAATATTTATAGCCAAACTCAATTTATTAGTTTTTCAGAAGGAGAAATTTTGTTCAACATTCTTAAAAATGAAAAATGGCGCAATAAAAATTAAGTGGTTTTGGCAGCCTCACAAAAGTTCTAGCCACTGAAAAAACCCTGTAGTATTTGAATAGGCTAATAAAATAACTAGACCAAATAAATTCCAAAATTCACAACATGGACAACTTACAATAGATCATTCTTGCAAAGCCATAAAATTAACTGTTTGACAAAAACTGTATTATTTGAAAAGACGAGATAATAAAACTTATCCTAAATATAAACATCAACAGCTGGCTTGCAATAGATAACACTCACAGAGCTGCATTGGTGATACTATTTTTTGTTTTATTTTCATTCTTATTTGCCCGAAAAATCCATTTCTGAATATACACAATTGTATCAGGTGCACCTGGTAATTTACAATTCCAGGAACCTCTTCCACAGTATTGTAATATTTTGTTTCATTTTCATCAATATTTAACATCCAAAATGTACTGAAATTTAATTAAAATTCACAACTATTTATTTTTAATTATTTATGAAATTGCCTTGCTTCCTGGGTCTGTTTAAGTAAAGATAATAATAATAAAAATAAATTAATAGAAGCAAAACCACTAGCTACCGCATTCTTACCGTACGTAAAGGGAACTACAGATAAAATAAGTCGATTATTAAATAAATATAATATCCGCACTGTTTTTAGAACATATAATAAAATTTCATCACTTTTAAGAAGTCCGAAGGATAAAATACCTCTAGAATCGCACGGGGTATACGAAATACCATGCGGTGACTGTAACAAAACCTACATAGGTAGGTCAAACCGAAGAATCTCGGCACGCGTCTCTGAGCATCGCGTAGATATAAAAAATCGGAAACTAACTTCTTCCCTTGTCCACCATTCTCTAACGGAGAATCATAAAATAGACTTCGACAATTCAAAAATAGTTGCCAAAAAAAAAATTGACGCGGGTTACCCCCAAAGTAGTTAGAACTAACATATATATATATATATAATATATATATATATATATATATATATATATGTATCTATGGATGTTTCTTGGGGGTAACCCTGTTCAAAATCTGGTCTCAGAAGGACCTGTCAACCGACATTTCGCCTGACCAACAGGATCTCAGGTTGCTTGTTAATAAATTCCGTCACGAGGGGCAGTGCGAACACGTCCGTTGTATCGGAAGCTTATTACCAAGATCAAGCTTATTACCGTGATCAAGCTTATTACTTGGTAATAAGCTTCCGATACGAACGGACGTGTTCGCACTACCCCTCGTGACGGAAATTTATTAACAAGCAACCTGAAGATGCCTGTTGTGATTCAGGCGAAACGTCGGTTGACGAATGGTCCTTCTGAGGACCAGATTTTGACGCGGGTTACCCCGAAAGAAATCAATACTAACATTTCTAACACCCGTGAAAACCTTCATTCACATATAGACATATATATATATATATATATATATATATATATATCTATATATATATATATATACACACAGGGTTATTTGTAAAACATTAATAACCTCGCAGGGCTATATTCCTGCCTTGATTATGAGTCGAAAATGTTCAAGCTATCATGACTTAAAATCAATAGTTATGGAGATATTCGACATCAAAGTTTGCATTTTTTTTTCAATATTTCTGACTCATTTTTTGTAAAACGTTGGACTATCATTACAGTAACTCATATCGATTACAAAAAATTCATTCGTTTCATTACAAGTTAAATAAAATGATAAAAACCCTTAAAAAATTCCAATTGGAATTCAAAGGTTTTTATTTTTTTATTTGACTTGTATTAAAGGGAATGAATTTTTCGTATTCGATATAAGTTCCTGTAATGATAGTCCAACGTTTTACAAAAAATAAGTCAGATATATCGAAAATAAAATGCAAACTTTGATGTCGCATATCTCCTTAACTATTGATATTAGGTCCTAACAATCCTAATAGATTTTGCTCTTAGCAATGTCGAATAGGATAATTCGATTCCAGTCTTTTGTAAAAATATAGGCTATAAGTTTTTAACTAAATAAAGAAGGACTTTTTGTTTTTTATAACATTCTTTTTTAAGAAATCTCTTTTGGCTGGATATATTCTACTCGCATCATCACCTTAAAAATATTGAGAAACTTTACATCACGAACTTTGCCTTTAGATTTTAAGATTTGATTCAAGGCTTTTCCCATTTGATAATTTTTTTTTACCCATATGCAACACTTTGTATTTTTTCATACATTTTTGAAAGATTTCTCTTTCTTTGGAATTCTCTTGTACAGATTTAGTATTAGTTTTTAATTAAGTGGCTAATGCTTCAGCAAATAATAGGTTTTTGCGCACTTCAGGATCATAACAACAAATGATTTACTCTGCTATTAGGAGTCAAATATATACAGGTGCTCTCATAGTCGTTATCTACGCATGGCACCTCTACGAGATGGACGGCACTAACCAATTCACCTAGTATTTTATTATAATTTAATGATTAGTTACGGAAGATTGCAGCGCTGTAGAAGTAGGAAGATACGTAATTGAGAAAAATACTTAGTGACAGTCACAATTATATTCAAATAAGATTACAAAGAAGGTTAGTAGTTTGAGATGCAAGGATAGGAATATTGTACGTGCGGGTAGATCGAAAGTTAACAAGCGAAGTTAACAAGAGTCCGTGGCTCTAAGATAAGGTTATGTTCTTCTATGTGTATTTGAGTATCTCCCTATTTTCCTGAAGTGCGGGATCAGACCTTGGTGTCCCTCTGGCATTGGCTTTGGAGAGATACGCCGCCTGTCGGCATCTTAGGATTTTAATTACTGACTTGGTGTTGACCGTTATGCGTCATGTGACTCCATAAATGTAGTTAGGATGGTCTTTGTCGTGTCCGCCACGGTTTCATATTGCTTTTTCTTTCTCGCCTTTTCATTTTTTTCAAAGAATCAATTTTACACTGCATTTTATTTATTTTGTCTTTGTGTTAATTAATTGGTGGTCCTGTATGCTTTAGTTCTATATTTCCTTTTTATTCTCTATTTTTCTTCCTGCACATTCTCATAGTAAATGGCAAGGTACATCCATTGCAACTGTCTCATCTTCTATGGGAGGGAGGTGTATCACAGACTATATTTGCTAATTTTTTCTTTTTCTCTGTGTTTCTTTGAGACTACTCTTCATTTCTTTCTTTGCTTCCACTTTTCTCGTTCTGACACGTATTTGTTTTCTGATCTCTTTTATTTTTGATAATATTCTCCGTCTCGTAGCCCGTTTTTTATTTTCTTCTTTTTTTTTTTCTTTCTTCCGGTGATATCTTATCTAAGAACTTTCATTTTCTAGCATTTTCTTTTGCCTTTGGCATAAATAAGCTGCACTCTCTTTATTGACTTTTCACGACTTCCATAGTTTTCAGAAAATATTACTAAAAGTGAAATAAGTGAAATATTCAATAATAACATCTTTATTAAATGATTAACTATAATTATCGAAAACAGACATTCCAGGAACATTAAGATCATTCTAGGAACATGTGTCATGTTCTGGAATGTTCCTGACAGCCGTTCTTCTGATGACGTTTTTGTTTGAAACATCACCGTGATCTTGGTGTCAGTTATCTTGGACGTGATTTATCAAATGTATAGAAATGTATTTTCAAATAGCATTTACTTTTCATTTTAAACAATTATTATTTGCGTTCTCGTAATGATGCTGTATTGATGTTACGTGTTTAAGTCTTAAACAAAAAAGTATTTACCACTTCAATTTTAATTATTTCGACGTAAAAACACTTGTCAGCCATTTAAACAGAAGTATCTCACATTAATGCTCACTAGGGCTATTATGTCTGCGTTCACTGGAATGACGCCTTCAGTCTCGGACAAACTTTTTAATAAATTATTAGTTGAAATAATACCCAGGAAAATGGAAAAATATTATTTTATTAGACAGTGAATTAGGTTTTCAAAAACATCTAAAGCTTTAAATATTAATTATGTTTTACTTGTTGTTTGTGGATTATTATTTAGAAATGCATTCTCAAAATGATGTTTAAAAAAAAAACTATATTGCATAAATTAATTTCAACATATATGCTGTTAATATAATGTTAAAACTAATTAATGTAAATAATTTGTGATTAATTATTTTAGTAAAAATTTATCAATTTAACAATGTACGAGCTTTCAAAGCAAATTTGCCAACATCGTGATTTTGTGCCATATGCATTTTGATATTGTATTATACGAATTATTATCTACCAGATTATAAAAAAACCTTTTTTCTAAAAATTCATTTATGGTACAAAGGCAAAAAGTGGGCAAGCAATATACTGGAGATTTTTTTGCATCTTGATTGTCTTGATATCATATACAAATTATTACCAGAATATAAAAGAAAGCCTTTTTTCTAAAAATTCATTCAAGATACAAAGGCAAACGGCAAACTTATTTTTATATGCAGCTTTCGGTAGGTATTAATTAAAAAAAAGTTAAAAATGACCAACACCAACGTTTAGTGGACAATGATTCTTCACTTACACATGGATATGTGAGAGTTCAATGTTATTATGTGTTATTTACAAGATTTGTTTTGTTAGTTTAGCTGATGACATGTGTAATCCATTGGTGCTAGAGTTTTCATACAAAAATGAATTTTTACTTGATAATATTATTTTGAGTTTCTTGGCTAATCTGTCGGATTCCACAGCTGATGGAATAAATTGCATTTAATTGAATGCGAGTTTATCTGCACTAAAACAACCAAGGGAAATTTCCTTTGAATTTATGTCATTGTTGATATGAATAAAGTTGATGATTATTTTGGTTTCCCAAAAGATTTTTTCCGAATGAATTTTGATGATTCATTCGGTGATGCTTCAACTCAGGTGATGGGATGGAATAGTCAATATTTTACATTGTGGTTTGGTCGTACTAGATTTTTTTAAAGGGTTCGAAATCTAAAGTGTATTGAATATGTAAAAGAAACAAATGTTTGTTGATGTTAGGAATGTATAGCATTCTATTTTGTTGGGCTGCTGTTATGGAGCATGTATCTGTGTTATTCATATTCAGAATATTTTGAATATGTTCAAATTTTTTTAAGAATACAACACTGGATTTTATCCACAGAGGGATCATAATTAATCATCAAGTTATATTATAGATAAACATTAATAATATATCGTCAGGGATAGTGCAAAAGCGCGTAACTAGCATTGGATAATTCTGCGTATCTGACAAATGTAGCTAATTTGAGATTTCGCAGTAGGGTACATAAGATCCTGATTAGGAACCACTTTTTTAACGCCTGTTGCGACCGACCAGTACATAGAACACATGAATTAATACTCTCTGTGAAAAAATTAGACTAGTAGCCATTGAAATTAGAAAATATAACGTTTTAACCTTCTGTAAAACTGTGTCTAGTGTAGATACACGCTATTTACTTACGGTATATACGTGGATTTGCACTATCATTTTCATTATAAAGGCAGATTATATGTGCATATATTTTGATTACTTAATAGTGATGGTCAAACTGTTATTTTAGCCAGTTACACATGGTACAGCTACTTGAGATTTGTATCTGATTGTATCGATGATTGCCAATTGATATATTATTGTTGTCTAGTACCGAGGGTTGCCCATCGAAAATTGCAAAAAATCAATTATGCAATCATCGACACCATCAGATACAAATCTCAAATAAAATTTAGTGTGTTACCAGTTAAAATACAATTACTTAGTGAGTTCAAAGTAAAAAAATTACTTCTTTCGTGCCTTTTTTGACTTGTATTAAAGCCAATGAATTTTTAATTATCCGTGAATGTTACTGTAGTGAGAGTCCAATGTTTTACAGAAAATAAGTCAGAAATATTGAAAAAAAAATGCTAACTTTGATATCGCTTATCTCCATAAATGTTGACTTTTCAACAAAATTGTTAATAATATTTTCTATTTAAAATTAAATGAAGTCTCCCCCAAAGTTTTTGATACTTGCTACCTTCTGTATTTGTATTGCGTTAGTGGAACAGAGAATTTACTTGTTTTTCTAGTAGTATTTGGAACATACATATTATAGGTGTACTGTTTGAATCACCAACAACATCAACCGTTGAATACTGATGTGCATCATATGTAGGTTGGGAATTACACACAAAGCCATTTAAAGTTTTAATCTTTTGTGATGCACGTTGGTGGCGTTACGAGCACAGCTGTTAACAATAATTGACATCTTGTGTTGTATGTGTGTGATCCAGCAATAAAATTGGGTACTCAATTATCGCAATCTTTACCGACTTAAAAAATCCTTTCCTTTAATATTCAATTAAATTCAATTCAATTTATTTAATAATATGTACTACTATGTAAACACATGGCATTTTCGCACTTTTATTCCAGAATATATTAATGTAACCATAACACGGACATGACATACTAGATAACTTTTTGAAATAAAACAGTGACTTCTAAAATAGCCAAACTCACTTTCTTAAAGTAATATGACATTGACATCAAAGAAACAGATTTCTGATTGATTGAAATTAATGAATTCAATCAATCAGAAAGCCTATAACGTAAACAAACGTTAAGTTATCCACAATTTGTGAATAATTTAACGTTTGTTTATGTTTTAGAGCTTTCCGATTGAATTAATTTATTTCAAACCTGTCAAACTTAAAATGACAAAATTGATGGCATTACAATGTTATACAATAACTGTCAAGATACCGAAATAGCAATATTGCTTATTTCAGAATACGGCCAAAATTTTTATCATACTGGTATTTTTTATGAGATGCAAAACGAAGTTGGTATTGACCTTACATAAACCTTTACGTGGCTTTTATAATTTAGATAATTATTACACGTCATTTATAAACATTTAGTTATACTGTGATCTTTCGAGCGGTTTCAGAATATTTTGAACATTTTTATCCTCAAAATATCAATCAGTTACTAAGAACCTTGTGTGTACATAACACTATAAAAGAAATGTCATGGGGTAATAAGCTAAATCCTGACTAAATACAGTTCAATATAAAATTGAAATAATGTTTGCCCTTTCTTTTTGTGGGCTGTGATAGTAATTACCGTAGTTATTAAGTAATTTGATTTTTCTGTGCATATAAATAATTATCTCTTACTGTACACAATTTTTACATAATACTGGTCAAACTACAGGTGTCTCATAGCTAGTAACAAAAACTTTACAGGTGGATTCCTACCTTGATAGTGTGTCAAAAATATTCAAGCAACCATAATCTATCTCCATATCAATATGCATATCACCATATCAATAGTTATGGAGATTTCTTTTAAATTACATAAATGTGTATATTATATTTATTGTATTCATGTAATGTCGTTGGCATAGTCGCATAATTACATAATTTTGGTTATATTTGCAAAATTTGCATTTTTTTTTCAATATTTCTGACTTTGCAAAAAGTTGAACTATCATTGCAATAATTTATATTGATTATGAAAAATTCATTTCCTTCACTACAACTCAAATAAAATGATAACCTCGTTAAAAAAATCAATTTTAAATTTTTGAAAGGTTTTTATCATTTTATTCAATTTTTATTCTGAGACACCCTGTATAAATATGTATTCACATCAAATTATTAAATCTGTTTTGTGAAATTACTACCTAAAATGTCTTCAATGATTTATTCCATCCATATTATCTACATATTTGATGTTGCCATATTGACCTCATAGACAAATCAGTAATTTTTATTAAATATTAATTTTTGTCATTTATTTAAAATTCATCTATCATTGTCAATCAAAAGCCTTTCCGAGACAATGTAAAAAAAATTGGGCAATGCAGGCAGACAAGCAAAATGTAAACCTTATTAAATTTCAAAATGTTTCTATGTGGAGTGGGAATATTTGTAGTTAAAAAAATATGTTGTATTTTCCCTGTAACACAGATGTGTTAATACCATGTATATAATCGTTTTCAGAGTTATTTTATAGGATATATTTTTACTTATATTCAGAAATTTTAATGAAATGCAATTTTATTAAGCTGCAAAATATATGGAATTGAAGTTTATTTTGTCAATTTTTTTTAATAGTCTAGTTGGGTTGTTAAGATGCCTAGTGACCGAGCGATCGGGGGTTTGAGCTCCATCCTGGGAGGCCACCAAGTTAGTTCTGTTTTCAAGTACAGGCCTACTTTGAAAATATTGATAATAAATTATTAAATTTTTGAAGAATCTTGTATTCTGTATAAATGTCTATTTAAAACAAATGTATATAATAAAAACATAATTAAAATCTTAAATTTTTTTTCTTAGTATTCTCTTTTTCTATGGCCGTTTGCCAACACTTTTTTAACTACAGCCATGTAAGCTTTGAAAGTGGCTAATTGCAATGTTCCAAAAGTCAGCGAACAAATCCATACGTGAACAGTGTTTCTACCTAGAAAATTGCAAACTTATTAATTCTATAAATATTAAATTATGTAATTACACTGATTTCAAAAAAGTATGAATATGTGAATGATTTATATTTTAGGACAAAATGAAAACTTTTTCTTTTAAATTACATAAAAGTGTACATTATATTTTCATAGTTTATTGTATTCATATACTTCATGTAATATTGTTGGCATAATCGCATAATTACATAATTTCGGTTATATATTTGAAATTTTCTTGCTATTTGGTATTCTTCATGAAGGCAAAACTTGTAAGCTTTACGTATTTTATTTAGTAAAGAAATAACTGATTGTTTGGCAGGCGTTCAAAATATATTTTGAAAAATTGTCTAAAATGGAATTGTGCATCACGCAACGTTCATTGACGATGCATGTTATAAAGTAAAAATGTTATTTTGATGATAGGATCTCATTTGGATAGTTTGTACATGAAATGGTGATATATTTGTCAATGAGTCGTACTTAGTATGAGATTGAATAAAAGTCTATGAAAAGCATTTAATATGATTTTAGTATTTTATTTATGAAATTTTTTCCATCCTTCCTGTATTATTAAATTTTTTATTATATTTTTTCCTTAATTTTTCACACTGCAACGGAATATAAATGTAAAATAGGATGGTTCCTTTTATCCAAGTAGATTATGAAGAATTTGATAAAATTGTAAAATATTTATAGTGGAACCTTATTCTTTCTGTAAGACTGTTTGTAAACTGAAATAATATTCCCGCAAGAATTCATCTAAAATAGATTAATCCATTTCAGACCCCCTTGAAAATGGCTCCTCGTTGTCTACATTGTGCTAGAAATCCTGAACAAAAAAATATCTTAACCAAAAGGGAATTGGATGTAATAAAACAGAAATGATAATCACAATAACACACTTCAATTTATGTTACAAAGCAGCGTTAGAAAAGTGTTATTGTTTGGAATGGGACTCACCTTCCATGAGGTGCTTTTGAAGTTCATCATGTTTTTGTCTCACTAAAAACATGTTCAATGAGATTTGTTTCTTCCCATATTTTATAATGTTGCGCAAATGATACACGAATATTAGTGACTGATAAATTTTTATCTTGTGTGTTTGATAACGTTTTATACCGCCAAGGTGATATCTTTCTACAAAACTTGCAAAAGAACTAGAAACATCAAGAAAGTATCGCACTCTCATCGCCCGACTGCTGCAGCAGCATGCCTAGATCTCAGCCCAGGTCAGTATGGATCAGAGCACGGGACTGCCTTTTCGTATACCGAATTTTTGATCGCACACCGAGGTATTTTTTCTATCGGAGATTTTGTTTGTAACCTGAATTGTTAGTCTTTCATCATCTATGTAACTTAATAATAAAGTTTGCATTCGTTAATTGTAAACTTTATAATAGATAAAAAATTATGAGATCTGAGTATTTATCAAAAAGTTTTTCCTCTTACATGTAGAGCTTCACATTTTTCATATTTTTATTTATTCTTATGTAGAGTTGAACATAATAAAAACATAAGAGTGAATTTATTTACAAGTGATATCCTTTGTCAATTTTTAATATTTTCATAGAGGTATTGAGAATTATGTATCTATGTTAACTTATTTCATTCTTAAGTTCTAACAGTAATTGTAATATTTATTACGAATTGCAAGTACAGTTGGATCTCAATTATCTGGGACAATATTAATTGGATGGGGATTAATTGGGGCACTTAAAAATGAAGTATTTTTAATATAATTCAAAATAATAAAGAAAATTTTTTTTTACGTCTACTTGTTAGAATTTCTTGGAGCAACAACTACTTTTAATATGAATTTATCAATTTGTGTCTACAGCTAGTTTTTTTCAACGAAATGCTAAATCTCACATAAGAACCATTAGACAAAAATTTCTCATACCTTTGATAAACAGCTAAGTAGGTTAATTTTTAATTTTTGTTAAATATATTTTGTTGGTCGAGTAATTTTTCAATCAATTTTTTGGTACAGTAATTCGGGTAAATTTTTCCCCTACTAATATTGTAATATTATGTACCTATATATATATATTTAGGATCAATTAACATATTGTGACCCTATAACAATAAAGTTTCACCTGATATTTCAGTCAAAATTGATTTTACTGTAGAAACAATTTTGACTATAATTTTTTTACTCTAGTTTATAGATAACAAGAATAAATTACTGTGTTTTATAGATGTACCACTATAACTTGGCTTGCGAGGGAGGGCGTCCCTGTCGCGTAACAGAAGTTGTCAGGGTGTAAATTTATTACACAATTCATAATGTACAGAATGTCCGGTGACCAGTGTCATATTAAATATGGAAATTTGGTCGGGCAGCACTAAAGAAACCATGCAGTCATAGCAGCCGTTCTATCTGTCAAACTGTCAGACGGTAATATCGGTCCATTATCCACTTTTTCAGCTTCGCAAAACTTTAATACTTTTTGACAATTGTTCTCGCACCATCCCGGACTGTTTAGGATGCTTTGGACATAATAATTCAGTGTATATTGGTAATCAAGATGTCACAGCTCCCGACCAAATACAAAATTGAACTAAATGACAGGGCGAGGGGTTACCGCCGGGTACGGACGGGGCGGGTTTTAGTTCCAAATTCGCCGCACGCCAAGTTACGTTGGACAAGCAATAGTATCACTTTTAATATTTTTTGAATTTTACAAATTGTTCCGTGTTCACGTTGTGTATAGACGACGCGGGGCTGAAATAAAGTAAAACTAAAATAAAGTAAAACATAAGACTTTTTTATAGATTGTCTACTACAGGGATTACTTATGACTTATTTGTTTGCGTTAGTTAATTAGGCCAGGTTAGGTTATGAGGGCAGACCCACCGCTTACCCAGGACCGTTTTATAAGCAAAAGCTTCTATATCTGTCCTACTCATTCGCCATCTGATTGGAATTTTTTCAACGCAATGGCAGCCATGCGACCCGGCGTAGTAAAAATAAACAGCCCGAACGGCTGCAAAAATTTGCCCCCATTGTCCCAGCGGTTTACTTCTTTATTCTACAATAATTCAGTAAATACAATAGATAAAGATAATATAACAGTTGTAAAAGGAGCAAAAGCAGCTACGTATAAACACAAATTACCAAAAACAACTGCAAGAATAACAGCGTTAAACATACATGGCTCACGGTTGAGAAGCAAACAAACCGGGACAGCTAAGGGAAACGGAGGAGACTTACTCCCGTAAGGATAAATTGGGAACAGTACAAAAAGAAAAACACGTCACTTACACATACGCACCATGGCTGGCACGTACAATCCAGGAATAGCAAAAGCATTAATCTTTCATGTTTGACTAGCTGTTGAATTAGTTTAGGTTAGTGTAATGTAACAATGAAATTCATTTTTCTTACTACAGGAGTGGCCAGTGGTGGAATTGCATTAAAAGCAGCACAGCTGTTGTGTACATTTGGGAGTAGCTGATGTGGCCAGCATAAATGTGTAATCAAATATTTTATATCTATCTTCTTCTTCTCCTAGTGTCGTGTCAGATCACCCCAGAGTTGACTATCACTTGAGAGTAGATCTCTGTCTCTAGCGGCTCGAAACAGCTCTTCCACCATCCTTTTCCCTGTCCAATCTCATGTATTATGGAGCCATGAGATTTGCTTCCTGCCGACGCCCCGTTTTCCCTCGGTCTTGCCCTTAACTATCAAATGCAAAAGGTCGTACTTTTCTATAATTATAATTATAATTAGCTTATCAATGAGTAATGCAATATTTATAATTAGCTTATTGTGTATTTTACATCTGCTCAACATTTTAATTTATTGATCTCATAAAATTGATGTCTCATATCTCATCCATCCGTCAGACCAATGTTTGGTTTTTATCAGATGTGAAAAATACGTGAATATTTAATCGACTGCTGTAGTACTTTAAATGCAAATAAAAACTTGCAATAAAAATGCACTTCTTGCAATAAAAATACTTTCATTTTCAAGTAATTTGGTAATTTTCTTAGTATTAAAAAATTAATTAAAAATATATTATAATGTCCTGGTGAAGACCAACCGAAACTAGTTGACAAATTTATATATATTAATAAGTGGTTTAAAAGTAAATATTTTTAATTTAAAAAAATGTTTATCATGTTTTGTTTCGCAATTTTGAAATTGAATTCAAATGCAATTTAGAAAATCTGATTTGAATCCCATAATAAGATCTATATAACATTGTAGGACAATACATGAAATTAAATTAATATCTGTGTTTTAAATTGAATTAAATGGATGGAACTGAATGATTCAATTCATTGATATAATTATATATAAATGTGGCAGGATTCGAATCCACCCTGCTGAAAAGTCTTCTGGACATCAACAAACATATTGTATTCAATGTTTGTATTCGTTCTGAAAGAGTCTTTCACAACTTTCCGGATTCTCTCACCTACATACCTCTTTAACCTGAAATATGGATAAACTTAGTACGCCGTTGTTTCAATTGTGTTTTCGCTGCACCAGGGTCCTGGTGACATGACGTCACTGCTGAGTTCACACGGATTGTCGGAAGCATCTGACAACGACCATATGATGCCCACTCACCTGGATCCCTCTGACGCCATGGATGGTAAGAATGCCTTTTCATTATATCTGCTATCTATACATATCTTGGTTTCAATTTATACAAATACAAATACAAAATGCTATTAGAATGCTTTTTTATTTTTACACTTTTCTTTTATCCAATTTTTATTTAGAATGGTAACACATGGGTTAACGAGTTATTTAAATAAATTACGGAATGTCTATAGTCTTTCGTCATGCTCAATATTCGTAGATTCAAGCGCACAAACAAATGCTCAGAGCAGAGCAGCAAAATCTAGTTTTCATCATAAATATTCTTTTCACGCCAAATATGTATTTTTAATACCATTCTGTATTTGTTTTGCATTTAGTTAATTTGTATTCATTGATTTGATATCTTTGTTTGCCCATGAAATATTTTCAGTTCATCTTTTTTTTTTCATAAATGGAAGTGGAAATTTTAGTATGCAATTATCAAGTTTTTCTTAGAATTTTTTCGCAATTTGCCATTAAAAATACAAGCTCTTATATAATATGTTTTTATAACTTGTGACAAAAAGACATTGCATTGTAAACAGTGCTTAAAACCAAATTTGTTATTAACAGTGACTTGACAAAGCTGCGCCTTACAAAGATAAAAATTAGGTTAGGTTAGATTAGGTTAAGTTCTGTTATACATTTTTTTTTACTGGCGATGGAAATACAACAACGTTTCTGAAGTAATATGATATAATAAGATTGATAGGCTGCCCAAAAAATAAAAATGGCTTCATCATCGCGGCATTATTGGGATTGTTTTGTGCGGCTTTGTCATCGTGGCTTTGCCGGTGCAGCTTTGTTCTGCGCGGGTTTGTCGGGGTGCTGTTATTAACATTTTAACTGAATTCATTATACGTGCTAGAATTTCTTGCTTTCATGGTTTTGTAACATTTATTTGTGATTACATTTTTCAATGCCATACTTTGAAGAGCTGATTTTAAAATGTGATTATATTTAAAATTAAGATTTTAGATAAATGAGATTCTTTCTAAATTAAAATCGATTTTTGCAAAGTGTGGTACTTGATAGTAGATGCATTTTCATTGTCTTTTAATGATTGTTATAATTTGTGTATTTGTATATATTGTTCAACAATGCTTTAATATCCTGCATGTTTCTTGTAAAAATGACGATTCACTAGTGGTGAAGGTGCTTATTATTCATAAATTAACAAACTTATTCACTAACCTCTGCAGCTTTTCACATTGACGTGAACAGTTAACTTTTCTCAGTACATTTTTATTATTTTATTGCAATTAAGTGTTTATTATAAAATTAATTGTTTGAAGTAGCTATATATTTATGAACAGTGTGAAATGTTGTCGAAATTAGACATTGTCGCTAACCATTCCCATTTCATAAACGATTTTTAAAACTCATTGTTCTCATCTTACGTACCGATCTTCTTTCTCTTATCGCAATATATCAGCATCGCATATCCACCTACTTTTTTGTGACAAAGTAAATGGCCACTCCGTTAAATATGCATTTCAATAATTATTTCAATGTTATGCTCTGAGTTTATCAAAAATACTATGTAAAGTGTTCCACAGGAAGTAATAATGAAATAAAATAGTTTTAAGTGAAAATTTAAAATTGTATATCAATTATGTTTTGTATTTGGGGTGATGGATTTTCTTCTATTGAAATTGTTTAGTTTGAGAATAATTCTGTATTGTTGACTGATGTAGGTTATATTTAGAGTTCTTAAAAATTAGGTTTTCAATGGTAATAGATGTTTGGAAGTAAGAAATAGTGCATCTAGTCAGTAATTAAAATAATTCGGCATGTCTACATGATAATAAATAACTTTGTGTAGTTCATTTTCTTTTAGACTCAATTTTTATTTATTTTCATTTAGTTTGATTGTCAAAATTTTTTTCACTCATATTTTTTAATTATTTGTCAACACTTTATCAAAATATGTTTGTCAATATAATATTGAGATTTGAAGCATATCACTTTATAATTATAATCTTAATTCTTAGTATAATTTCATAATTCTTAGAGATTATGTAAATTAAGAAAATATGTTGAATCATTTGAATACAACTGACAAATAAAGATTTATATTTTATTTTTATTTTACATCCCTTATCATTCTTCACATCATTAATAAATAATAATTATGTTAATAAATATGTGAATAATAATAGAGATGTTGAGCTTTGACAATCTGACTAATGAAACCAAAGTTTGAACTGTGGCAACTTGAATATGATGAAGATCGCTGGAATTTTGCAGGCCAACACACTACTGACGAAAATCACGAGCCCCTTGGGTACCTCGGCCTTAGGGTTGTAAATTTTGATAATATAGGCGAGTCAAAGTATAATCTCGCATCAAACATCAAGGGGAATCCATTTGTAAATTGGAAAACGTGCCATGTATGCAGCAAGGTTGTAGCCAACATAAAGAAACATATGAAGTCACATAATCCCGACCAGCATCGCTGCCCTCATTGCTCCCTAGTCCTGACCAGAGCTGATAATCTGAAACGCCATGTAAGAATGAAGCACAGGGATTCCAAATCCGGCATTCTAGCTCCTCTCGCACAATCTTAATGTATTGTGTGAATTTATTTCCCGAGTGATAGATAAAAAAAACTGTTTTTCATTCCACTGCAAAGTTGCGTAGTATCTAATCTACGTCATTTTTATATACGTGTGCACTTCACACACTTTTAAATGTAAATATATTTGACTGATTTTTGATAACTGTAAGAACAAGGGACTAATAATTTTATTATATTTTTTATATCTGTATGGTATTAAAAATGCTTTATTAACAAAAATTTACATGACCTTTTGAATCATGCTTTTTATTTTATTTATGTATATGTAAATGTAGTGTGCACCAAAATCGTTTTGCCAACTTGTGTCAAAAGAAATTAAAATACTCGAGCCTTCCATAAGGGAGAAATTTAGTCAATATAGAGCTACGTAATAAATACCTATTTATTTTTATTTTAGGTACAATAGTGAAGAGTGCATTAAGATAAAAAATACACTTGTATATTTTTGAATCATTGATTAGTTTTTTAATGTTAGTTTATGGCCATATGCCATTATATATATGCTGATTAGTTTGTAATTGTTTATGGCCATATTAATCTACGTAACAAACCATGTAGATTCTTATTTAATGAAAAAGTATATTTTGTGTGCATTTTAAAGAATATCTCTAATAATTTTAGTTTGACATAATTATGAAAATTAACAATGGTGTACTAAAGGGATTGAAAATCGATGATTTCATCCTTAACCGCTAAATATCGTTGCTGGCAACATAATGTTCTGGAATCCAAAACATATGTTTTGCTAAGCATTCAGAAATTTACTCCCATGCTTGACTCCATCATTGTTGTTTGTTACTTTCAAATTCTTTACAGTCTGTGGAGTTTTTTGTTGCCTTTGTACACGGGGTTATTTGGAAAACATTAACAACCACACAGGACTATATTCCTGCCTTGATTATGGGTCGAAAACGTTCAAGCAGCAATGAACTAAAATCAATAGTTATGTAGTTATACAATATCAAACTTTTAATTTTTTTTTTCAATATTTCTGACTTATTTTTCTAAAATGTTCAACTATCATTACAGTAGGAACTTATATTGATTACAAAAACTTAATTTGTTTCCATAAAAGTTAAATAAAATTATAGAAACCCTGCAGAAATTCCAATTGGAATTGGAAGGTTTTTATTATTTTATTTGACTTGTATTAACGTCGTATGCCAGAGCGTAAATCTGCTCGACAACTTTTGTACCCTCTATATATGTGCCGGAGTGCAGATCTGCGCTCCCTAGACACGTATGCATTGGTCTATTTTACTTGCGTTTATGATTTTTTAAAGCTTATTATCGGTTACATCTCAAGTTTTTGAATGAATGAACGAGTGACCTCTTTTGCGGCGTAAAAAGGACAAAAAATCATTCCAAATGTCGTCTTCGAACCGCGCATTGTTTTTTTATTTGTTAAAAAAAGTGTATTTTTTTTTAAATAAAAAAGTGTTAAAATTACATTTTTATATTCCTTGATATATTTAGAACGAAAATATTGGTATAAAATATCTTTAGTGTTATTGCATCCATAGTTTTATTTGATACACATGTGCGTTTTGACAGTAAATTTCGTTACTTATTTTCATAATTTATGAATAAGTAATTATTGTACAAGTAATTATTGAAATATAAGTAATTATTGAAGTCTGTATATTAAGAAACCAGAAGCCACAACTTCTTAGGGATTATTGTTGACTTTTACATGAATATAACTTTCATAAAAAAGTATCTAAAAAACAGCAATTGTGAGCTAAATTGCGCGACAGACGGGGTACATTCCGCGTTACGTACGGTCAGCATATGACCGGTTAAAGGGAATGAATTTTTCATATTCAAAATAAGTACTGTAACCATCATCCAACGTTTTACAAAAAATAATTTCAGAAATATTGAAAAAAAAATGCTATCTTAGATGTCACATACTCCATAACTATTGATATTAGGTTATGGCTGTTAGAACATTTTCGACTCATAATCAAGGCAGGAATATAGTCCTGCGAGGTTATTAATGTTTTCCAAACAACCCTGTAATATAATAAATCTTTTCAAGATTTTCCTTTCGTTGCTTTTTTTTATTTGTCTTTTGTTGTCTACAATTTTGTCTAGACAATTTACAATTGTGTATGGTTCAAAATGTATTATAATATGTACATAGCACACTGTGCCGTTTTGCCATAAAGTATATTTTAAATAAATATAAAGAAATTATTAGTATCGATATTTGATCTCATTTACATATATATTATGTCTTCCTGCTTACTGCCAGTGAGAGTTATCAAAGTAAGAGTTAAACTTTAAACAAAGAATAATAGAATTTTGTTTAAGTTTTGCGATTTAAAATGGGTGAGCAAGTTTTGAGGTTTTTTTGTTTTTCTTATAATTTGTTTAAATGGTTTAAAAAATAGCAAGACCCAGTTCTAATAATATCTAATACAATAATTTTTGTTTTAATCAGAGATGGAATGAAAAATCATGCATGGTCCGAGACTTTGAAGATTTATGTTAACACTTGATTTTATTCAATTTTTTAGTATGAATTTTGAAGCTAGTGACAGGAAATAAAATAATTGCTCAAACTCAACTCATTTTTCGTCTTTTCCTTTTTAATTCAAATTGCTATTTTCACTAAGCTACATAACATAATTTTTCTTGTTTGGTCTAGGTTACTTCTTCACTTGTTCAGCTACGATCATTAACACTTTTTACTGCTTTTATTTTACTAATTATTAAAATAGCCTATTTTGTAGTTTTTTATTTGCATAACTTATGTGAACTGATTATTTTTATAAATTATATGCCTAAGTGCTTGTTTGCTTCACTAATATGAGCTATTTTCCTATAATATCGGTGTTTCTTTCTCACTTATTATATTTGATTAATGAATCATCTTTATCCTAAACTTAATTTAAAATAATTATTTAAGAAAATATACGCTTTTCAGGAATGTGATGTTTTAAAAAAATAATTACAATTGTATAGAATAAAAATAATTACAGTGATCTTTTAAAAAAAATGTCTTAAATAGCTTAATAACACTTATTGCCTGTGAAAAACCTCATTATGGTTTGATAAAATATCATCTTTACCATTATTCCGGTTTGACTACTATTTAGGGGGTCCTCCACAAACTTTATTCCACACTTAATTAATTTCTCTAGTATCATTAATTTTATTATGTACTCATCTTGTAAGGGTGTTTTTTTTTTAAAGGTAGAGAATTTTAAAATGAAATAAAAACTACACTACAAATTGTGGCCATGGCTATTGGAAAGGTAACTTTATGCTATTAGTGTTTAAATATAGTGTTTTTTTTAGAGTTGGCAACACTTTTTGTTGTTTTTCAAATTGACAACAATTTTTCCAGCGATACTTAATTTGACAGCTGACAGCTGATTTTTTCTCAGTTTGGTTTACCATTCCACCATGCCAGACTTACGCCAGAACAAGCTTGCAAATTGTGCAAATTCATTTTGAAAATCATCGCATTTAAACACTAATGACATAAAATTATATTTCCAATAAAGCCAATATCATGGCCATTACTACATTTTTATATTTTATTTCATTTTAAAATTCTAAACCTCAAAAAATAATCTAATAAAAAAATATTTTTTTTTATAAAATAAAAATTCATTGCACCTAGATAATCAGATTGAAAAAGAGGCTACATTATTTTTTGATGTGTGAATATTTAAGATAGCTGGGAGATATTATCTATAATAAATATAATTATTTTTACTTTTCTTCACCACTTCAAAACATGCATTTTTTAGCTTAAGATTTGTTTTGATCTTAATTCTCAATTTTGTAGAAGTTTCAATATTCTACAGTCAAAAAAAGATTTTTTGTGTGCTTATGGACAGTTTTTAATGTTAAGTATCACGCGTGCCTTACGGATTATGTTAACCATTATATTTATTTTAAGTTTAAGCATATCTAATGTTTCTGATTTTATTTTACAATTAAAGATTTTTTATTTTCCACTTCATCTTGTTTTAATCATACTTCAGTCTGTTTTCCATCTTCCTAAAAATAATTTATCTTCATATAATGTGTCTTCATCATTTCATTCATTCATCTTTATAATTTATCTTCAAATGATGCATTTCCTTTCTTCTGTATACAATGATCATCCTTTTCTTCACTCCATTTATTTACACACATTTACCACTTAATTACTAGAGTTAACCCTTTACTAATGCTTAAAATTGTATTTTTATTTTATTTTATCGCAATAGAATATAAACAAATTCAGACTATTTTAGTTAGAATGTAGAAAACTATGACAGAAGAACACGTTTGTCAATTGCTAGATGTCACTGTCAAGCAGTACTGGGCAAATCACAATTATGTATAAAAGGAAGCAAAAAATTTAATTATTATTTTTTTTTACTTTGAATATTATTGAAATTTATGTTTACTTGTCCTCTACGGCAATCACAATTTGTGTATACTACTATATCCCAATTGTGAATGATTAAATATACAATTCAAAATTATTTAATGAAAATGAATTCGTTAATCAATTTTTTGATGTATTATTTAATCATGAGGATTTTAAAATGTTACTGTTTTACAAACATTGTAGTCTTTGCATGTGATTATTTCATTTTATCAAGTTCACTTGAATTTCACAAACCTTATTATCTATATTATATCTATCCCCTTTACCCTATTACACTTTTGTAAAATATAACTTTCCAAACAATGAACAAAATGTTAATGGTGCACTTAATCTTTTAGAATTATTTATATTAAGAAATGTTTTTTAAGAGCATCACTCAGTGCTCATTTAATCGGTTTACTTTATCTTGCTTTTATAATATTTTATCAAGATGTCTCCAGATGGCTGATATGATAGGAACTATATCTGTTGCATACAACTAACATCACTGTAATAACGGCAGACTCGTGCATATTGAGAGTAATTTTTTCTAGTTTCTTAATCAATACCTGAAAACTAAATTTATTTTTAATGTAATTGATCTTTATTTAAATTTATTTTTAATGTAATTGATCTTTATTTTACTGATATACAGCGGTACCTCAGTATGCGTCATTCATCCGTTCCAGATCCTTGGACGAGCACCAAACGGAATGTATACCAAATAAATTTTTCCCCAAAGAAATAAATTATAATTATTAATCCGTTCGCATTAATAAATATCCTATAATTTTTGGCATACATTATATATTGTTGGGATGTATAAAATATGTACTTCTTCAAAAAGAGCAAAATAATTTTGTGGTGTCATTATTAATATAATTAATAAAAATAAACTTTCTTTTCTCCACTTATGTATTGAAACATATCAATATGTTTCAGAGCCTAAGACCCCTTCGTCAGGATACCTTTTTTGATTTTTAATTTGTTAGTAGTATATACTGTATCCTGACAAAGGGGCTATGGGCTCTGAAGCATATTGATATTTTTCATTACATAAGGGGTGCAAACAAAGTTCATTTTTATTAATTATATATGTATAAAATAATCTAAACGCTGTTTAAAACTAAAATACATAAATAAAAAAGCAATCAGATAGAAAAAAAATGAAAATTTAACAATACTTAATTTTGTCTTTTCTATCTCTTTTCGCTACTTGGACCTGGTTGGGGATCACCAGGTTTGATATTTACTAAAATCTGTCCAAAGAACTTTGCTTCTACCTTCTCTTGAGGATGTTTCGGAAATGTGACATTGTCTGATCATTCTAGACAATGCTATTATAGATTTGGGTTTTATTGGAGTCGTATTTTAAACAAAGGTCGTATACCAAACAAAAATTTTCGTATCCAAACAGGATGTATTCCAAAGTGGACATATACCAAGGTACCTCTGTATATATAATTTTTTGTTATTGGCTTGAGCCTAAATAAGAAGTGAATGATTTGATACACTAATAGGATGTAGAAAGCGAATCTACCAGTACTGGTGACGGTGACGGCACCAGCGATAGTTTTAATCTGCTTAATGGCACATCAAATCGGATTTAGTTTCTACTAGTTGTTGTTGATTTATCATAATGTCATTATAATTTTTTGATGAGGAATTCATTATTTTTATGTTGCGGAAAATAGTCTTTAAAAATTAATGATACACACATTTGCATCCGCATTTTAAATAGAAATGCATATGCAAAATGAGGGATTTTTATGCTGTACACGATTTAAAATATAAATTGTCTGCCAACATATACTTTCAATATCAGAACCACACAAAATTGAACTAGTGTATACAGTGGACCGGCGGTAATCCGACAAACGTTTTGCAGGGCGTGTCGGATTATCGAATTTGTCGGATTATAGAGTACTGCCCGAGATCCTCTATAGTCCGGAATTTTTTACAAACGAGTACCTTGTAATCCGACAAATTACAGATCCAATGATAAGATTTTATATGTTATACTCTGAAGTGCAAATCATACTTCATTATGTATGTCAAATTTAGTAAGTTGAACAACACAATAGAGAGCTTACGTTTTATTATAAAATTAACGTCATTAAAGCTATAGAACTTACAAAAAAATAATAACTTAACATTAGAAAATAATTGTGTACAAACAAATGTACATACTAAAATAATCAAAAATTATGAATAAAAATCATTATAGTCATGTCGAATTATAGGGGGGCCGGATTAGACAGGAGCCGGATTACCGTGGGTCCACTGTAGTAGAGAGGCTCTTAGCATTGAACTATCAATGTCTACAACTAGTTAATTTGATTTATGTCTGCTGGCTGATCCCACTACCTTCCTATTGTACACTGTGTGTGCATTTTGAGCAGCCAAACAGTGTTTTCTTACTTGTATGTACCCCTAATTAATGGTCTTATGAAACTTGGTAATATACACATGTTTAACTCTTATTGAAAAAATTCAAAATGTAGGCTAGTTTTTTCACAAGCTACTTGGAATAAAGAATTGGGGATATCTAATTGTAATGAAGTAATTCATGACAGATTTTTAAACCCAAACCTTTGACATAATTATATATTTTTTATTTGAAAATAATATTTTTCTGCACAAAACTAGTTTAATCCATAAGATTACTTTTATTTCATCACTTTTATTTTCACGCATGATAGATAATATTGAAAGCGATAATATTTTTCCGATACATCCATCATTAACATTTTGTACATTATTTTTAAGCTACAAATACATATATTGTTGCATTCAGATTTTGTTTTAAGTACTGTGCCTCGGAAGACTTGTACTGTATGTTGAAAGATAAGTCTATAAGTAATTAATTCACCACAATTAAGATATATATATATATAATACTAGACCTATTTTTTGTGAAAACGTTTCTGAGGTGGCGCCCTTATCTCACTCTATCCTGTTTCCCCGTAACACAAAATTTTTCCCGAGCTGTTAACATTGCTTTATACATGATTCCTGGCTCTGCCGGAGGTGAGAGATGTCAGTAGCCATTGTAAATAGTCAATGGGAGTGGCAGAAAACTCACAAAAAGGAAGGTACCTGGATTTTCATTCTTAACGATATTCATGCATGTTTTCATTTCCTAATTATCTTTTCAAGTGTGTTCTTATGATCTTTCATACTGTGTAAGAAACCGCTTTAAGATCGCTTCAGTAATCATAATCACTTTTGAAACACCTTTACTTATAGCTTATTTTAATTCCATTAAAATCATTTTACTTACATATAGCGCTATATCACATAGATTATGGACTTACGGAAAATGTGCCTTTTTTGTAGAGTATTGTTATATTATGATTGTTAACCTCTATGAAATGGAATGGACTTGTAAAAACTATGGTTATCCTAAAAGACTTCATGTTTTCCCACCTAGCGATCGCCGAGAAATGCTTTCAGCCTAACATGTAGCGCTTTAGAGTTAGTTTCTATTTATGGATGAGTAATGTGTGAATGTTTGCCTGAAAAGGGAAGGAGTTGAAAGGATCTGAAATACTATTCTCACTGTGTCAGTCATGGCCTGAGTTCATTTTGGTGCTAACACCACATACGTAGTGATGGGAGGAACTGAGTGAGAACTGAAGCCATCTCTGGCATGGAAGGTTTGTGTGGAGCGAGTGAGGCAGCGCAGTGACGTGTGTGTGTTGCAGGCTCCAAGGGTTGGCACATGCGGCTGACGTTCGAGCGCGTGGCGGGTGCGCTGAACCTACATCGCTGCAAGCTGTGCGGCAAGGTGGTGACACACATCCGCAACCACTACCACGTGCACTTCCCCGGCCGCTTCGAGTGTCCGCTGTGTCGAGCCACGTATACCCGCAGCGACAACCTACGCACGCACTGCAAATTTAAGCACCCGGCCTACAACCCCGACACGCGCAAATTCGAGCCCCCCCTGATGGCTTCTCCGCTGCAGCACGCGTTGGACTGACTGGCCCCTCCGCGCGCCCACTCACTCTAGAGGCCTTCCATACTGTGGAAACGAGGAATGTGATGTAATGGATATTGATAAATGATAGAATTTTTTTATACAAAAGTAACTATTTACGGAGATTGTTTTTATATTTAGAGTGAAATTTTATTGTCATATTTAAACTTTTTTATTTATCTATAAAATTTTATTAGTGTTGATTTTTTACGTGAATTCTAATATATTATATTATTATTATTATATTTCAACTTTTATAAATTGTAGTTTTAGGGAGTTCTACACTGAAGCAGCTTTATGGTTTACACTCTGAATGATTGTGTTCATACGATTACTATTTAGTGTTACGTACGTTGTGATCTTACGGGTAGACTCCGGTTTACTCCAGACATGTGTATTGCTTAAATGAACACGTCTTCAATTTTAATGGCATTATTAAATATTGGCATTACGCGATCGGGACTAACCTAGATTAATATAATATTAAATTCTGTTAAATTTTAGCTAAATTTAGGGTGGTACGGTAATCAAAATGTGATATATTGGAATGGTGCTACAGCCTAAGGGTGAATATGGTGGATTCCAAGAGTCCCCGTTGCCATGGCCAGACTGTTGTAGATAGTTATTGTTCGAATATGTTGACTTGAATCATTTCTGAGGGCTATGATTATATCATCGATTGATACATACTCTGTGCAATATTACTAGTTATTTAATTTTTAACCAAACTAAACGTTATCTTAACAATTTATCATTGCGTCTACCTGATTTGTTTTTCTCATAAGTAATTTTAGTTGGTAAAACATTGGGTTATGGTTAATTGAAGCTACTAGTTAAGTGACAAAGATAAATATGAAATTTCCATACCTCTGCAGTTTTAAGCATTATTATTATAATTAATACATAGACACATCTAGCTCTTATGTTACACACCTCGAGAGAGTCCATTCTGTTGATTTACCCCCTTTTAATTTATATCGAGTGCAAGTCTATGTTGCACTCACTCCTGCATTTATCTGTTGTATTTATTACTAATTTACATTAAATTGTGGTATGTTACAAATTTTTGTTTTTTTTTATCATTTCAAGATACATTATTTCATTTCCAGATAAGCATTTTACGGAGAGTGCGATTGATATTGCGATATAACAACTATCCCCGATTCTCATTAAATCGCCTCATCCTCTGTTTACCTTCAATCACTGAGAATTGTCCATTTAACCATCTGTAGGAACTCATTTCTAGAAATACTAAAATTATATTATACATTGGAATATTCTAGCATCCACTGGATCAAACTGCTGTATTGAAAATATTTTCATCCAGTGAACTTGTGATAGCTTTATATAGCTTTGATCTGTTACTGTTTTGATCTTACGGGATATAGTGTAATGTCTTTTTTAATTTTTTCGAATTGCTTATATATACAATGCTGAAAGGGCCTTAATATAAGGTTTTCTATGATTGTAGTTGTTAATTCCATTGAAGACACCAGCACAAAAGATTTATGAATATCATAATAAAATTAAACTTCGCAAAATATGTGATGTAAACGTGTGACTGGGAAAGATAAGTGAAACTAGTTGGTAATGTAGAATTTGTGAAGTTCTGCTGCATGCAGTAGATTATTTTGAAGGGTATCATACACCAGTTTTATAATATTCATTTGGTGTAAGCGATTTATACCTTAAATATTATAATGTTACGGGCCACGGGCAATATTCAAATATGTAATTGAATCCTAAATCCTTTGACTGAAGATTGAAGAGCATTTTTAAATTACCCGAATGTTACAATACATTCAATATCAAGTGCCAATTTTTAATTCAGTAAATTTTTATTATCTATTAAAAATTTATTGAATTAAAAATTGCACTTGATATTTATTGTATTGTAACATTCAGGTAATTTAAAAATGCTCTGTGACTGGGAAAGATAAGTGAAACTAGTTGGTAATATAGAATTTGTGAAGTTCTGCTGCATGCAGTAGATTATTTTAAAGGGTATCATACACCAGTTTTATAATATTCATTTGGTGTAAGGGGTTTATACCTTAAATATTATACTGTTATGGGCCACGGGCAATATTCAAGTAATTGAATCCTAAATCCTTTGACTGAAGATTGAAGAGCATTTTTAAATTACCTGAATGTTACAATACAATATCAAGTGCCAATTTTTAATTCAATAAATTTTTATTATCTATTGTTTGTTATAAATGCATTCACACGCTCAGTGTTGCACATTAATATTCACTTTTAGTGACCGATTCTTAGATCACAATTTTTTTTGCTCCTATCTAATTGCTATTAAATTTTATATTATTTTACTTTATTATTCATGTTTTATGACACTGTGTAATTGTTCTTCACCGATAACAAAGTTTTCTTAAAAAATTCACTAAGCTATCGGAACATAAAAAAAATGTTTAGTGATCTCATGGTGAGACAAGTATATATTGTTCGTGACTACACTTGAATAAGATGATAAAAATTTAATTAATATAAATTTTAGAAGTCTCACAGAGATAAAGCTATTTATATGAGAAACGTGAATGGAAGTCTCTTATACGATGCCCCAGGGCTTACAACCTGTATGAGCTTAAGTGATCACTCTACATAATGCAACGTTCACCAATTCCTTTGTAAGAACATCCACTTATTGTCAAACGTTACATGTTTTTAATATAAATAGCTTTGTCCCTGTGAGACATGTACAATTTATCTTAATTAAATAATAATCCCGCAGTGGACAAATCCAGTAATTGTGTTCTCAGAACACATAAAAAACATATTGTTAAGATGATAAAACCTTAGTGAACTTAGTATGTCTGATCTCAGCCGTTAATAATGTAAAATGGAAAGGTGCCTAAAATGTTGTAGATCTAATGAGATCTTGTGAGTTGACTTGCCACCCCTGGACCAATTCTTGTGTCTTCGCAAGTTTAATTAATTAGATATTATTTACACTATTCGCAAACTGGATACACACATACGTGCTTAAACCTAGCATAGGTGATATTTCCCATTTTAGATCTGAAAATGATGCCCATTCTGTTCACAAACAGATACAGGAAATAGTGTTAGGTAGAATATATTAATTAATTTTGATATTGAGTTTTAGTCAGGACCAGATTGTAGGACTTGCAACATAAGGAGTGTGCTATGCCAACATTATTTCTTGCAGCTTCGTCTTTTAGTTGATGGTTTTCAGAAATATATTTAGTATGAAATTTAGGACATGCTCTCGCAATGTCCATTTTAAAATTGACAGTTTATTTAATACACGTTGGAGAAACGGCATTTCTGATTCTGCTCCGAGATGATCTTGGTGGCGTGCTTCAAAAATGTGTTTTGTTAATCTTTTTCGTAGCATCTATCATGCATTTATATAAACTAACTCATGATATGAATTCAATGTATAAATTTCCATATAACGATAAATAACATTTAATAATATGTAAAATACAGGTATTTTTGATGATTCACAATAATCAGATAATTATAATTTGTTCTTTGTAAATAATTCAGTGTTATATTTTGTTTTCTCCTTTGAAATGTTTAATAAAATATACAAAACTGATACCAATCAGGATAGTTTCATTAAGTCTTTATACTATGTGGTTAACCTTAATGTAATTTTAAGATCAAAAACACTAGAGCAATAATGAGAATTCTTTCTACAGGTTTTCCCCAATCCCCAAAGGTTACCTGTCCATATTTTAAACTGGATATTTTATATTGTAAAAGCGTTGTGACTAACCTATTTTCAATTTCTATAAATTCATTTTCGCTTTCTTAATATATGTTACACAGCATTCAAGTAACGCTTTATAATGGCATTCAGTGAAGGCAGATCAAAACATTGCTAATAAAACACTGATTGCATTGGGGATCGGTGACTGTGTTCGTGGTTTAGGATCAGCAATCACTGCTTATAGAGTTCATGTATGTTTCAGGTGACATAATATTTCCTCAGGTGGAGTGGTACCAAAAACATATTTTTCAGATATATGAAAAGTAAAGTTTTAGCAGTTGTTAAAAATTCAGTGTCAGATATTTCTTAAGCATTCACAGAATAAAGCCTCTTTTGGAATCCAATAGATGTATAAAATTTTCAATACATTTTATAAACTTTATAAATATGGTTTGTTTTGGTATTTTCAGCAATTTGAGATTTTGAACATAAATACTTAATGTTTATTACCGCAGGCTTGATAAAACTATTGATAATTGAAGTTCCAGTCACAAAAGGCAAAGATTGCATTAATGTTGAACTTGGTAGCTAAAAAACTGCTTCAATTTAAACACTTCTTAATGATTTATGACTTCCTATTTTTTTTTTGTTAATCATTAATCTTTTAGAATATGAACTGGTTTTTTTAAAACAAATTTTGCAAGCTGCGTACTTTTTATCTTGTCTGTCTTCCAATGGATTTTTTAAAAATTAAATTTCTCTCATACTTACAACCTGACCCTGAATAAGAATTTTGAGAGAGCAGAATATTTATTTTGGCTTCGTAATTAAAAACATTTGATATGAAAAATATTTCTGCATCTAAAGTAACAGTTTTGTTTTTTTGTAAAGATCTTTCATGTATTGCGGAGTGGAGATCACGAGAACTGTACTAGTCAATGGTTAAAATTTACTTTTGTTATTCTTAAAATATTATTTTGTTTTATTTCTGTATGAGTCACTAGAATCTCTTCAGTAACATTATTGTCAATAATGCTTTGCTAATTAATAATTGCTTTTTAGGATTATTCTAATTGGATTTTATTATTATTGGCATTTTGAAAATGAGTTCTAACATGCACATGATAGAGTAACAAACGGTGAATAGGTATTGATTCATTCGTCGGTAAAAAATTACACAAATTTTTTCTGTTTAGACGTGTCATGCAGTGTAACATGAACTCACTCCATTATGCCTATATTTATTTATTTTTAAACATGTTTTAATAGTAACAATATTGTTAAGAACGAAATAAAAGCTGTACAGTAGCCGGCAAACATCTTGAAATTCTGCGGCGTAGTGGGGGGACGTTTGCGCATCTACCTTTCTACCAACGAGACCCAAATTTTGTCTTCTGCGCATTCCCCCACTTAGCCAAAGAATTTCATGAAGTTTGCCGGCAACTGTATGAAAGCAAAAATTTATAAAAAAATTGTTCTTTTACAACTACTCCTATTACGCTGCTCGTCGTATCGTGTGTTACTCATTCACAAAGGAACATTTAATACATTATGTCTCATGCAAATGTTTCAACAAGCCATAATGCGACAATTTTCTGCATAAATACATAGTTTATACAATTATTACTTCAATTTGAAACGTGTGACATAGTTGATCATTGTTTATAAAAATCCTCATGACACGCTAGTTCCTACTACGCTATTATCAAATATATGTTGTATTGTTTTGGAAGATTAACATTATTTGGAAGTTTCTACATATTTCAATACAAAATTCACAGCATATCAATGTTCATAATTTTCAAAGCGGATTATATCATTTTATAAGTTGCAGTATACATCTGTGTTATTTTTTATGCATGTAACCTTCTGTGTTCTTAACCTTATCACATTTTGTTTTCAGTATGCTTAAGAAGTGCTTTCTTGTACTTTTGTGTCATAATATCGTAATAGTCAAATTTGTATGCTATATTCTGTGTTTACGGCCACATACATCATCCAAGCATGCCACACTAAACAGAGTGTCGTATTCCCGCACGTAACTTTTATTTTAGAAATGTATTTTATGTGTGAGTCTTATAAAATGGCCGATACTTTACCGGCAATCCTAAACAATAGCCCCCAATTAAATCTATCAATATTTTTTTTGTGAAGCTCATTTTACAAAACTGAAGACACATGATTCTCCATTTTTTTTTTAATATGCACAGTAAAATATTTAATAACGCTGTACTGATCCGTCAACATCATTCAAAATTGGCCTGGTTATTGACACATTGGGCAACAATCAGAATCGTCTCTTTTTTAATATCTTTCTTTATAAAATGTTTATAAATGTTCACAATTTCTCTATTAATAATTTGATTAAAATTTCAAAAAGAATTAAATTAAAATATTTTTTGTCATTTGATATTCTTGTGTCATTTAATCCACAATTATATTTATGTACTGTATTTATATATTTTTTTATAGTTCATTCATGGTTTTAAAAATGTGCACATTATTTAATTTACATGATGTACAAATGAGCACATTTTGGTGCACATAAGTTTTGTCGGACATTTTAATAAATATTTAACAATTTGTATATTTTATTGTTATGTTGTGTGATTCAGTTCAGGTATTAATCCCATTCAGGTTCAGAAAGAGCATTTTTAAAATTGAACAATGCAAAATTTATTTCTTGTAACATTGGTATTGGAATCAGTCAATCTGAAGAATAGTGTTGGCGGAATATGACATCGGTACAGCCTTAGCTTAGTTCTTATTTTATTGTATAACATTTGTCACTCACATGCTCAAAATAAAAGACAAACTGACGCGATCGGCCATATTCTGAAAACAGCAAGATTGTTATTTTGTGATTATTACCCCAATACTCAAAAATAGAGAAACGTCAGAAAATCCAAATTTAATATTTGGACTTTTTGGAAATTAGATGTGTGTGAAATAAACTGATTTCTACCAGCTTTTAAAATAATATTAGTACTTATTTTATATAATATTCATCAAAAACTTATATTTTAGTCTACTCCAGATAGCAATGACTATTTTGCGTGATGATATAAATATCGCTTTGACATCAAATAATGGGCTCTATTTTTAATAACCCAGACACCGTGGAGGGCGGCCAACATTGTCCGACAAACTATGTGTAACAAAATATTGATATACCTATTTTAATTTAAAATTGTTTATATGCCATTACTACACAACTGTGGAGTGTTATTGATATAGTGAGTGATATTGCATCATCGTAATGTAGACATAAAAACACAGGATGCAGTTTCTGCTTCTGGTTTGGGTTTTTAAAGATAATTATTATTAGCGAGTCCTTCACACTTGGGCATTCAATAATTAACAATTTCCAGATTATGTTTCAAGTATTCATTCATATGTACGCTTGTTTAATGTACACTTTACCTTTTTTTTGTAAAAGACCTGAAACGCTTTAGTAAATTAATGAAATACACCAATATATCCTCAATATATCACACTAATTAAACCATGCAGATTCACAACTTTCACTACTTTCCAAAGGTCTCGTTTAAAATTGCAAAAATCGTAAATATAAATTAATTAATGGGCCTGTCTGTTTTCGAGCGTTGTAGTCGTAATCACCGAATAAGGTGGACTGTCAAATCTACGTCTTGATTATTTTTGAGCGTTGGGGTAACAATCGCCAAAATAACAATCTTACGAATGTGAGATTGATTTTTCTAAGGCAAATATGGTGAATCAGTTTTGTAAAAGAGTGCTTTAGTCATTAGTTAGATATGAATTCATATTTATTTATTGATCATGTTCACAAGGAGCGTGATGGTATTTAAAGTGTTGGTGTGCCATTGCAGAGATGAATAGCTCTACTCTATCCTATCACAGCACGTTTACGCCCACCGCAGACAGCTCGGCTCTGTGGCGCTGCAAGTCTTGCGGGAAGGAGGTGTCCAACCGCTGGCATCACTTCCAGAGTCACACTTCGCAGAGGTCCTTCTGTCCGTACTGCCCCTCCACGTATAGCCGCATAGACACACTGCGCTCCCATCTCCGTGTCAAACACGCCAGCCTTCTACTCAAGCACTAAATTTGTCAATAACAAGGTGATGCCGGCATTTGCATGTGTACCGTGAATTTGGTGTTTATTCATGAAATCAACACAATTTAAATCAGTCTGATCCTCATAAATATGTTTACTCAACCATGATGCTTTTTGATAATACTACAGTACTATCATTATTTCTATAAATATAGTTTGTTACAAGTCCATGGCTCCACATTTTTGAGTGATATCGAGGTTTTTTTTACATTTTCGAGTTGCGATTATTTTTGTCATTGATCGTTATAAATTTTGTTTAAGTATTACTTCAGTACAGTTTTATTGATATCTAGAAGCATTTCAAGCTTTATATATTTCTAACATAATTAAAAAAAATGTGTTAAATAAAAAGTGAACGATGTAACAAGCTTATTTTTTTCATGGTGCTATATTTATTAACGTTATATGGATTATTTTATGATTAATAATTTTTAAATTGTGTTGATTTTTTTCCTCAATTTTATCAAATTTTATTGATAATTAAATCACGGGGGTATTTTCTCAGTCACAAAAGTCTAATATGGTTGTTGACAAATATTTTCGATTTGGTAACCGAAAAAAATATTCTTTAGACATTCATAGCAAAGCAGGAAGATTTTTTCGATTTAGCAAATATGTATTTTGCAACTGTACTTTTAAAGAAGGGACCGTAAATATTAAATTTATTTAAAACTCATACAATGTAATATATCCGAATTTTAATATGAAATATGGCAAGATATGTATGTATTATATTTCTCCTTAAGTATTAAAAAATACTTATTGAAATCTCAAGCTGAAGTAATAGCGTATTGATACATTATTAGAAAATTTATATCAAATAGGATCTCATTAACAACATGGTCCTTTAGTCATTGACATATGTTTTTTGTATTATAAAAATTTAATTAACTTGCAATATGGTGTAATTAAATATAATTTTTTCATAGCATGGGATCTTACTCGATAAAAGGCACTCACATTGGAAAGCACGGAAAAACTTGGGGAATATTAATATGTAACTATTTTTTGAATTGAACAATGCAAAATTTATTTAATTTTTATATTTTTGTATAAAATATGTCTAAAATTGAATTGGATTCAACATTTCTGCACAATACATGTGGTATTATGATTTAAAATCAAATAGATAAATAAATTGCGATAAATTAATAAAAGAGGAACATTTTTAAAGGTTTTACTTATGTATGTACATAGAAATTGTAGGTACATGCATGCTATAACAAATTGTCAAGACGTAAATGTTAAAATATATCTGAATTAAAATTTTTAATTATTTTTGGAAAACAAATTTTTTTTGAAGACATTAAGTTGGTACGCATGCAGAAATCTAAATAATCCAGCTCATTTAACATTTAATCAAGTCTAATTTGCTTTGTGAAAGCAGTGTGCTGTCCAACATTGAATCTGCCTTATTCGAGTGAAAAACTGGTATGATACTGATAATACAGTTAATTATTTTACACATTCAAAATTAAAATACTATTTGAATTTTAAATATTTATAGGTAAAGAGTTACATATTTACATTTATTTAAATATACTTTGTGATAGTGGACATCTGACTATAGAAAGTATCATTTCCAAATCACAGATTGAAGGAAATTGTACTTTTCATAACATTTCTTATGAAGGTAATTGTTCTTGTGCTTTAAGCGCACTGTTTAATATGGTTGTGTCAAAAAAGCTAAATATATTTGTAATATTTTTAACACTAGACTTACTTGAAGAGCGGTATAAATCAAGAATCATATTTTAATTGTGATATTACGATGTTGGCTGTGAAATATTTTTTGGTAATAAAATACTGACTGAGCATGCCTTGGATGGCATAGAGAAGTCAATATTACCAATTAAAATAAAATTGTACACTTTGTAATTGGTGAAATGTGTATGTATTTAATTTGCTAATTGAAACATTGCTTTAAGTTATGCAAAACTCAATTTTTTTTTAAAATTATTTATAATTTTTTCCTTGAGTAACATTTTATCAGTGATTAAAAATTAAAGTCAATTAGGCTAGGTGAAGTTTTAGTCTCATTATTAATCTATTGATGTTTTGTTATTGTCTTACTTGAATTTTGATCTCCATTTTATTAATACATTTTATGTGTTTAATATTATTATTTATCTTACATTTACTCGTTTTGAGATATTATCATTATTTTAGGTATAACATTTTTATTTGAATATTGAATGATTTTACAAATTATATTTGGTCTGTGAAAATAAGCACATTGTATCAAATAAACAAATATTGCGCAATCATCACAAACTATGATGTAATATATAAATATATATATATATATATATATATATATATATATATATATACACACACACAATGTATTACACAGTCTAATTATGTGTAGGTTTTTTTTGTGTTCTTTTTGTTACTCAAAACAGAACAAATTAAATAATTCCTTAATATTGCATACATGCATTTACATTATTTTCATTGAATTTAAAATATTATACACATATTTGCATTAATAGATTTAATATTTCTTAAGAAATGTAATATTATTTTCAATTTGAATGACATGTTGATGTATTGATGTATTGCAAATTAAGATTCTAATTTCTAATCTTCAGAAAAAAATACCCATGTGTATATATGTGAAGATAATTTTACCTCTTTCTCCTTGTTATCATGACCCTCCATTTTTATCCAAAGCGAGGTTGTGTAGTTGAGTGGTTTATCATTTGGAATCAAAGATGGAGGAATTCAATCCTGGGGGTATCCAAATCCTATTTTCATGGCACAAGTATTTTGACTTAATCAGAAAAATATCAAAAATAATAATGTGACAGATTTCATTTCCTTCAGTCATACTTGTCCATAGTGCCGAAAATTTCCAGAACTTTAGACAATGTGTTATGCCTATAAGACACATATAAAGGATGTTTCTTATAGGATTTATTTGAGGAGGTCACTTAAGTAAGTATACATTAGTGTTTGATTTAATAATACATTAAAATAAATACATAATTTACTCCATTACAAATATGAAGACTAAGGTTTTATTCTCAAAAGATGAAAAAGGCATAATTTTAATTGTGGAAAAAACTACTTTCAACATGCAACTTGTAGACTTTACAAAGTAAGGCCTATTAGTCACCACAATCATTATCTGTTTCTAACCCCTGACATGATTATTAATTAGTGGCACAGATTCAATACAAGTAGTTATAAGGATTTTTAGATTGTATTTCCCAAAAAAATACAATAAAACATTATTTTGACTTAAAAATGAATTTAAAAATAACTCTTTATTGTTTCTGTCTAATGGCTATTTGAAAATAAAAAAACATTACATATAGTAACAGCAGAATCGTTATGTGAAATTATGCTCAGATTTTTTCTTCATAGTTAACATTTTTCAAAATAGTCTTCCATGCCAGAGTTGGATAATTTGATAAAAAAAAGTGCAGTATAATTTAGAAACATGGCAAAATTGTGATACAATTTATTTTGACAGTTTATAAAAAAACAGCTGAAAATGGAGATATAAGATAAAAGCTGTAATGTTATGAACAATGTCTAGTTGGAAGTATTTAACAAATCCAAATTAATAAACAAGTTTTCATATGTTACAGTTTCATTATCTTAGTATTTAGCGACACCCAGGTTTGACTCTATGGATGCTTTTTAGTATATAATAATGCATATTATTTCCAATCCAGTTTAAAATATCAATAATTAAAATGCAATTTCTTTTCTTTTCTGGACATTTCGTCACGACATATCAGTGGATTGATAGGTAATTTATTGCGTAGGTACACAAGTCCGAAATACCGAATCCATACTGATGCTGCTAAATATATTTGTTTAAATATGGTGAGTATTATTGACTTTTGCTCTGATTGATCATTCTAGGTCTTGGACAAATAAAGGAAATAACTAAGGTTCAGTTGCTCAATCTAATACGAAAATATATAAAAAAATCGGTATTATGCAACATCAAACGAATAATGCCGCAACTCGCGCTTAATTTGTAACTTTTTAGGATTTTCTATTCCAAATTTGTACTAGATTCGCATCATCTAGGACCACGCAGAAAGTTAGTGTCGATTTTGCCCTCTTCATTTTATTTCTCGTATATAGTTTGCACATAAACTGAAAATATTATTTGTCGCATACGTCGCATGCAATTTTTTTAAAATTGCATTTAAATGGGAAAGAGTATTTGGAGCCCATAATTGCATTATCAGTTAAAAATCACGATAATTTAGTATATATCAGCCCATTTTGCACTGCTTCTAAAATTATGTAATGAAGCACTGTCTTTATCTCGAAAAAATTAAAAGGCGGTGCGTGACTAATCCTATTCGTATTGGATTAGTGAGTTATTACAAGCACAGCGTTAATAATTTGTATTACTCTCTTTGTCTGCATGCTAGTACAGCTGCGACGAGAATTCTATCTGATTACTAAGAAATAAAGAGATATTTTTCAAAGCTCAGCTCTTAGTTGATAAATATATACTAATAGGATGCTTTAAATATACTGTAGGTTTTGCGGCGTAGAGCATCCACCGATATTACGGCCAGTCCCGGGAAAGCATCCCCGTTCCCCATCCTGTTTTATTTTCCTTAGGTAAGTACTTAAAAGAAGCACCTGATATGTTATTGGGCAACACAGGAAGCTGTCACAGCTACATTTGACAGTTCCGAAAAACGATTTTTGCGGTATGTTTGTACAATATGTTGTTTTTACGCTCTTATTTTCTTTTCACGTTTCTAATCACTTCCTATATTTTCTTTGAATAAGAGTTGAAATCTTAAAGTTTCTACAATTAAAATAATACTTTCCAAATAATTTTTACCTACATGGAAAAATCTTCAATTGCTTCAAGATTCTCTGTAAATATATTTCATGGTTACCATGGTCTATATTTATTTTTAAATTGCTACTAGTGCACTGTATATAAAGTAGATTCACTTGACCAAAAACAAGTGTGAAAGTAATGGGTTACTTCAACCTAATTTTTCTAATATATCTAGGCATAACGGCCATGAGGACATTGTCTATGTTCTGATGTTTTTAATAAATCGGTTATTTTGTGTTTTGAATATCATTATTTAAATATAGAAAATAAGAAATATGTTTTAAACATTGATGTCAATAAAAATAGGCATATTGAATATGAATCATCCATTTATTGCTTCTTTAATGTACGGAGAATATGTGCATTGTTAATGTAAGATTTGTGATGTGCCAATGATCTCACAGTAGTAATATTGTTTACTACAATTTATAATTGTCATCTTTTTGTGATATGTTATTTATGTAAATTTCTGATTATAAAATTTTGATAATCTGTGTCTCGACGTTTGGTGTCTATTAGATGTTTTCATAACACTTATGCATTGTAATGTCTTTGAAGAAATACTTTCGCAAACAAAATTATATGAAGATTTTTCTATTTGCCAAAGTGTTCTGTGCTTTTGTGTAATTGATCTCGACATATTATGAAGGTATTTTTTAATGTTAGAAGACTGAATTCAGTCCTGTATTATTACTTTTTGGCAGAGGGACAAGTGTAGTGGGCCCTGAGCGAGGTCCCACACCACACCTTGAAAGATAATGGTATTTTTTAATAAAAATGTATTTGTAAATAAAGAAAGCAGAAGTACTTACTCAATTGCATTTGTTTTTCTGCTTATTGCAAATGAAATTTTTTATATTTTACTAAACAAAATGGTTTAAAACAATGCAGTGTTTTATTATTGTTTTTTCAAGGCATTATTGTTCTTTATTTACAGAAATTAATTGCAGAAAGGTTGTTAGATTTTTTGGATAATTGGTTTTCGGCTTCATGAACCTTTTCCGGTCATCCGTATATGCAATACCACCTCGAATATGGGTAGAGGGGCCCTAAAATTATCAGAGGCCGGGCCTACTTCTTGATTTTTATTATTTATATACGTATTTGGATTTATATTGAAATGCAAAATGTAAATATGTACGGTTATACAGTGAATAATAAAATATCTTTAACCAAAGGAGGTGTTAGCTTATTTATAATTCCTTTTCCACTTTACTTTTTAGTCAACAGCATGTATGTAACATTTAAAATTCGGTCCTCTGTAATGTTTTTTCTTGATGTTTTTAAATGTGGTTTAGCATTTTGATCCTGATAGTATTATTATGAAGCACTCCATACTATTACTATTATTTTAGAATTTTATTAATATTGATTATTGATTTAAGAACTTTGACATTGGTATATATATGTATGTGTATTTATTGTCGATTTTTTATAGTATATTTTATTTTAACTATTTAATGGCTGTTCTTTTCCCTTTTCTTCTTTTTACTTCCTTTCTTTTAACTCGTGGCGTCTGCTTGCTTGCCAGCTTGCCGTTGAAAAAACTTTGGATCAATTTTTAACCCTTTTCCCGTGATCCAATCGAGCTGAAACTTTGCAAGTAGACTCGTGGCGACAATCAAGAAGATCTATCAAATTTTTGTTAAAAAAAAATAATTATAGTATAATTTCGGATTTTTAGAAATATTAGTGGTTTTTTCAAATTGGAATCATTACAAAAGTTTGATTACTAGCATCGGCGGCCCGATAACGTCGCGGAATATTTTCTAAATATCTAAATTGACTGATAAATGTTTTTAGAATTTAATCTTCAAAGCATGAAGTGTCTTATCAAAGCTCAAAACATCTGACATTTTAGAAATATACTAAATTACTGTAAGTTTAGTGTTATGTTATATATTTTAATTCGTCTTTAATTGTTGTATATTTTACAAGAAAGGGAGTATAATAAAAATTGGTTTTTATGGGTTAGTTTTTTTCTTTATTACTTTAATTATTTCTCTTTTTCTTTTTCCTTTTTTATATTTTCTCTCCATGTACAATATAACATATATGTAATTTTCAAACTATATGGCGGACCAGGTCTTGCACTAAAAACCTGGTTACGCTGGAATAAACACTATTATTATTATTACATTTGTGAGAAAATACTAAATGTATCTAATATTATTCTAAAGGCAGGATAAGGCGTAAGATTAGAAAAAATATGATTATAATAGCGAATGTTTGATTTCTCATTATACACACTTTAATGGGCAGTTCTGCAGTTGTATGTGGTTTAACAAGCTTTTCAATACGAATTAAATACGGATTATTTACTCTACATTCATATGATAATTCCGAGGAGAAAACAAAGAAGATTTTCAGCTCATTGTGTCTTTTTTTAACATATAACATTAAGAAAGAAATGAGTAGATAAAAATCGAGTGTGTACTATACAGCCCTCATGTTCATGTACAAACATCAAATGTGTGTGTGTGTGTAAGTACACAAATGATGTTTTATTCCATTGATTTTTGACATTTCAAAATCTCATATCTTTGGAAACAGTTGCTTGGCATTGTACTTTGTGTAGGCGTATGTTCGGCGGTATTCTGAAAATAGCAATATTGGGATCTTAAAGTTGTTATCCAAACACTTAATAGACGAGAATAAAAATAGAGATGTGGACACTGAATACGTGTCACCTCAATATTCTTAATATTTTCAAACTAAGCTAAACGCTTGTGCTTTGAAAATGGGACTAACTGGCTGGTCTGGAGTGAGAACTTCGAACCGCGACCTTTGGATCACGAGGCGGGAGTCCTAACCACAAGACCAACAAGCCACTCATAGGTATATATATGTCTGTGATTGTTTCTTTCAGTTTCTGCTTGAGAGAGAGAGTGAGAAAGAAATACATGACAGTAATCTGTCAAATTTCAAATATATACAAAAAAAATATGAGTCCGACGCAACAATGATAATTTAGCCATAGTTTTATATCAGGACATTGTGGGAGAAGAAATCAATAAATGTATATGAAACAAATTTTTATTAGCTTTAAATACAGAATTAGTACCAATTAGTACTTATTTCGTGTAATTTTAGTCGAAATATGAGAATTGTGAGGTTATGTTTGCGATAGGTACTTTGGTAATCCGTTTGAAGCTCTGTCAGACCAAACACCCTCGGATAAGAAGGTACCAAAGAAATCAATCCCTTTTCTGAAGGAATTGCAGATATTGGATACTGCAAATAAAGGTATTTACTTTGAGAGAGATATGTGAAAATATACAAATCTCCTTATTTGAGTATGATGAACACCGACATATCTACGTCTTGTTTATTTTTTATTTTTTCTTATTCTCATCTATTAAGTGTTGGGAATCTGAATATTGCTATATATTTTCGGAATACGGACAATTATTTTTTTAAACATTTTTTTTTGATACGTAAACATATCAAGCTCTTTCTGGCTAAATATTGTGAATGTGAAAATTAAATTTTACAGCAGAAGATTTTTTTTTAAATATTTCTTGGTGTGGTTTATTGATTTAATTTGAATTATTAAATCTGTAAACCACATTGAGTTTTTAAAAAAATTTCCTCACTCAAAATTTATTTTTACACTTATGTTCTTTTGCCTTTCTCTTCTCCCATTTCGCATTTCATTTGGGGTCAGCTCTCCTTACTCTTTTTTTTTGATTCCCCATTCTGGGGCATCGCTGCAACCAACTGGGCATTCTTCAGGTCTTTCTCCACACTACTCCACCGTGTGGCGCTGGGTCAATCTCTATCTCTTTTCGTTTCTTGTATTTTGAGTGCGTTATGCACTGCATGATCTCCACGCCTCATGCTCATTTCTGTCACGTCTCGTTACACCCCCAGACTATCAGAGCATCTTTATTTCACTGGTATGGAGTTTTTGCTCATGCACCTTCTTAACAGTTCAGTTTTTGAGGTGTAGATCATTGCGGTAAGGGCTCGATATGTTTTATTAAAGAAATGTAATATATTGTCATTTAGTCTCAAAATATCATCGGAATATTGCCATGATAATTATTGGGAATTTTGAAGGTATCTAATTTTATCACCATGGGGTGCATATTTATAAATGTAATAGAAACTAATAAAACATAAAATCAATAATGTTTACTGTAAAATAAAAAGTTTACAGTAAACATTATTGATTTTATGTTTACTACTTGTCCGCTTTTTTACCAGTGGATAATATATATCATTATGAAAGTTAAATACCTTAAATTTCGCAAAAATTATTTTTGCATTAATCTGATCTTACATCAGAATAAAATTACAGAGTATAAAGAAAATACTGCAAAAAAATGGTCCCCAGATTTTCTCTGCCTATATCTCGGAGGAGCTGAAATATAGTGTGATTCTAAGTACAGTGAGGAAAATCTTCAATCTTCTGAACAGTTTGTTTGACACATAGTTTTAGAACAAAATGATGTCAAAACCTGAATATTTTTATAGTTGTCACATTATTTGGACTCACTACAGACTCAAAATTTCACAAATTGGACACTCTAGAAAACTGGCGAATATTGTCAGATCAATCCTTTCTTTTCCAAATAATTCATAACCTTATTGATTCTCCTGAAATCACCAGCTTGCTAGCTTTCCACGTCCCATTCCGATCTACCAGACAGAAGTACCTCTTTTCCCTTCCAACTTATCAAACCATCAATAGGAAATCCTCTCCCATTCCACGCATATGCTCAGATTATAATTACCTTTTAAATTCGATAGATATTTTTAACACTAAATATGAAGAGTATCGTCATACAGTGAGGCAGATACTAGAAACTCGCCCCCCTCTTTATATACACGCCCCTTTGTGTCTATGTTAAAGTTGAATTTGAAACAATCGGTTAAATGAAACTGTAAAGTTGTTTTATCTATCATTGTCAAATTGATTTATCTATGGTTATGTCCTATATGTGATATCCTTTAATTGTGGGAGACATTTAACTATTTTTTTTGTATTTTATCTTTCCAAGCGATTGTGTCTCCCTGTTGGATAACTGAATAAAAAACTAAATTATTAATTTTGTTGCGAGTTTCTTTGTCTCTTATTTTATAATCTGATAGTTTAATATCTAAACAAATAAAAATTATTTATGAGTTTTAGATTGTGTCTTAATTAATTATATGTGTAGCAGAATTTAACCTCTTTGGAAAAAATAAAGAATTTTGTCATGAATGTGTAATTTGTCAGTGATGTGCGGCAAGAAATTTTGTATTCTTACAATATTTACTTTTTACAATTATTTTATTATTTTACACGTTAAAAAAATGAAATTTTTTCTTTTAAGGTTTATTAATTAAGTAACATGTAAATATTGTAATATTTTTGTAGAAAAATAAAAGTATCATCAATATAATTGATTTTTTTCCCCTAGAGAATTAAAATTAAAATAAAAAAAAACATAATTTGATTGTTAATTTATTACTACATACAAAATTTACACATACACAGAGGAGGATAATATAACAAAAATATAAATTAGATTTATCTAATTTTTAAAATTAAACACTAACATATTAAAAACACACAACAAAAATTCTGACAATAAAATTTTCCGGAGAACCCAATTATCTTTCTAATTAGTAAAGAATGTTTGAGTTGACTAGATTTTTAGAATTTTTTTTTGTCAGGATTAAAAAAATAAGGGTTTAACCCATTCATTGGCACTTTCAAGTATTCATTGTTGATTCTCTTCAAAGGGGAATTAAGAAATATTTTTCGACTTCTTAATTCTAACAAGCAAAAATTATCAACTCATTTAAAAATAGTTATAACAGCAGTTCTCAAACTGGGGTATGCGGTGCCCTGGGGGACCGCGAAAAACAAATGCATATTTGAATCTTCATACACATATCGTCATAATCGTAGAACACTGACGCACGTGATTTTTCTCAAGTTTGCAGGAGAGCAGTTTGAAGTTTTATTTATATAAAGACACTTTGTGTTATAGCTCGATAACTATAAAAGATTTTCCTTTGAAACTTGGGTTAGTTATTTAAAGTGGATATTTTTAAAACCACAAATATAGTCAGCATAGTGCAACGACGTTTTTACACATGCTGCATTGTTCTACGATCGCAAATCAGATCCGTCGTTATACCGACTTCGTAAAACGACGGTTAAATTAATAAGAAAAAATAGACTTTTTATATATCATTAGATGGCTTCTTTTTTTCACTTTTTAACGATCCAAAAAAGTCAATATGGAATTTTTTGCACATCCGTCATTGTTCTACGATCATGACGATATTTGAATCTGTGAATTATATCAATATGGTGCTGTAAGGAAAATATATCACAGTGCTCCTTTGTCACGAAACTCGAACTATGGATTGTAAAGTTAAAGACTAAGAATTTTGCCCCATTTCCACAGCTAAACACGTATATTGATGAAAATGAGCTTGAAGTCAATGGCGATATTTTTAAGGTGATGAAACAGCGCGTATTCATTCTCAGCAAAGGAATTTCTTATTATTTTCCTGATCTACGAGAATTTAAAAAATACTATAGAAGAACTGGTTCATTGATATTTAAATTTAATGACTACATAACATTTAATATTTTATGAATACATAATTGTTCATAAAAAATGTTTTATTCACTACTACCTATAAGCGATGCCCGCGCTCTAGTTATGTGGCACCCTTGTGTAAAGTATTTGGCGCCCCGGACTTCTTCAAAATAAGATAGATTTTCTTTTTTTATCAAAAAGGACCGTGAGCTGTCGAATAATTTTTAAAGGGACCGCCATGCAGGAAATTCTAAAAAGTTTGAGAACCGCTGCGCTATAGTTTGTTCATTGAGAAGAAAAAATTTTCAATAAGAAATAAATAAATTTCAATAATGGAAAACTGTTTTCTTCTCGGTGTATGAACTATGTTTGATTATTCTAACACTTAATTACATATTCTACTATTGCACTTGAAATACAAGGAAATAAATATTCTCTAAACTGTAATCATATCAAATTTTCTAAAAGTTTTCAAATCACACAAGTGTATAATATTTTAAATTAGTAATAAAATCATCTATAACAATAATATCAAATATATAGTTTTCAAATGATTTTCAGTTATAAGTGAAACATAAACATAAAAGAAAATAAATTACTAAGAATGTGTAGTGTTTCATATTTTTCTATCTCTATAAATACTAAAATCCTAAATATAAGCTATTGTTTGCAGCAAGAATTTTTTAAACAAGGTGAATAGTATACTTATACACGCAATTGCATCCCTTTACGAAGGAAGTACTGCATGTGTAAGAATCAATGGATCATTCACACCGTAGTTTGATATTACAAAAGGTGTCAAACAGGGTTGTGTAATATCTCCATTGCTGTTCAACTTGTATATGCGAAAATGAGTGATTTGATTCTAAGCTGTTTACTGTACGCGGATGATGCAGTATTATGGTAAATAGCGAACAGGACTTACAGAGTCTAGTAAGCAGGATATATGATATATACCAGCAAAGTGACCTTATTATGAACGTAAACAAGTCAAAAGTGACGGTATTCGAGAAAAAGGAAAGTAAGAAAACGTGTGAAATTGTAGTAGGTAATGAATGTTTGAAACAGATAGATGAGTTTGTGTACTTGGGAAGTATGTTCGATAGAAGAGGGAATGTTGAGAAAGATATTGAAAGGAGAGTGACTGAGGGTCTTTGAACGCAATAGTTTCTAATAGAAATATGTCTACCGAGGTAAAACTAGCGGTACATAATGGAATTCTGGTACCGACACCCAGTTCCCAGATCTGGGTCCACCACTCGAAGCGAGAAAGAGATGGAAGCCACAAGGCTTATGACCTGTCGTCGGTAGGTTTTAGGATCCTTTGTACCATGGCTACATTCACCATTTCTCCCAGATAATCTGTTTTGCTAGAAAATTATGTTCATACACGTCACTCTATTTTTGTAAATTGGATACTTGCAGTTATGTTTTTGTTATTATTATATAATTATATGTACCTACACATTATTTATTATTAATCATTCTTTATTTATATCACTACTTGCGTTTTGCTCTCCAGTTTAAATAATGTAATAATTTTATTGATTGACAGTGTTCACTGAACGAGTGTAGTGAATTTATTTTTCAAAAGGTCTTAAAGCACCAGTCATTCCACTTGTTTTTATTTCTACAACTCCAGCCTTCTCTGTTTCTACATTTCTCTCTGTCTCCATTTCTGTATCCATGTCTGTTTCTTCATCTTTTTCTGATTTGGATCCTTTCTTTTTTTTCAACTTTTCCTCCATTTCTTTGTACTTGATACTTAAGTATCTGAGAAATAAAAAATAAAAATTTACATTTCTGAAACATCTTCGTCACAAACAACAAGAATAGAGTCAACAAGAAAAGCTCCTTTATCAATACAATTTTATCATAAGTGTAGGTCAAACCAATTGCAAATAATATAAACTTGCTCTCTGCTCAATTTTTTACCTTTTAAACATCTAGTGTGTTTGGGCAGAGATCACCAAACATTTAGACTTCCAGAGGTATACTTTTTTAAACATATCTGTAAGTCCGTATGATATTTTGTTAAATTTTATATCTAACTACAGTAGAACCTCGTTAATTCGAAATTCAAGGTACAAAAAAAAAATCCCAATGCGATTGCGAAATTTGCCAAAAATCGTAAAACTCGCGTAAAAAGCCGTTAATTTTGTGAAAAAGTCTGTATTTTTGCATATTCCAAGAAATCATTTTGTAAACGCAATATTTATTATGCTTATATAAAGTTTGCGACATTTCTATTTCTAAAGTACCCGATATTTGGGAATTCTTCCTTGTGAAAAAACTCAAAATATTTTTTCTTCAATTTCGTCAAATTAAAAAAAACTAGCAGGAAAGCAATCGGCTTCGCCGATTGCTTACTGCTAGGCCCTGCGGGCGGCTATTGAGGCCGCTTCGCGGCCAGTATCTGGTAAACTTCCATTTTTGCTATTGTGGCCGCTTCGCGGCCAAATGTGTTTGCTGTGCAGCAAACACAATTGTTTACCTATGCCTACGTCAGCCGCTTCGCGGTCAATTGTATCTGGTAAATTTCCACTTTTAATTACGGGTAGTTTAGATATAATTAAGACAAAGTATTTATTCAAAATTTCTAACCGATTAATAAGTCAGAGCGGAATAAACCATAGTTCGATAGGTAGGTACCTACTCCCTTCTCTTCTCGCAGTGTTGATTACTTTTATACAACATTATAAAAATATAATCTTTGTTTAATTTGGTTTGCTACATAAAAAAATTAATGTTCAAAACCAAAAATGTAATTAAAATTTCAACAAAAAAAATATTCTCGACCGTAAAAAAAAAATCGATCCTGCCAGGATTCGAACCCGGCATCTTCCGATCCGCAGTCAGACGTGTTATCTGCCGCGCCACACAATCCAACGGGCACCATGCCAAAATTATTGCATACAAATAAAATCATCATCCAAATGCAGAAACGTACGACATTGGTTAGGGTAATTAATATATAGATTATGTGACTTAAAATGTATTTATTTATAGCGCAAGGGACTAAAAATTATTTCGAATGACAAATTACTGGGGTTTTGCGAATTATCTGGGTTAATCTAATGGGTTAATAATGTAATTAACATTTTGGACTTGTGGGTTTGAAAAATTTCAAATTATGGTGAATTTTAATTTATTGGGTTCGAATTAATGGGGTTTTACTGTATATTTTATTTTTATTTTTATATAATATTGATATATTGAACTCCACTTACTTATCCACTAAAGGCCCGCTGTAATCTTCTGGGAATTTCGGTGTATATGGCAAAATATATTTATATAGTCTTTCATTCAAGACATACAATTGTGCTGTTGAATCACATTTGACATTAAACCACCAATCGCAAGTCAACGCCACTTGACTGAATATGGTGCCATTGGGGCAGAGAAATGATGCTTGACCTCCGTTCAAGTCACAATAATGCCAAACCTGTTAAACAAAATATTTTTATTAAATCTGGAACTATGAATACAAATAATAAAAGTTTTCTTAAACTACATTTAATTTTACACCGTGTAAGTTAGTTTTTTATTAAAACTTTTAAGGTATTTACAAACACTACACATAATAGTCTCTTTATGCATGAATTAATCATTAAGTTTAAATTGTGTGAATGTGTGCAAAGTCCAGTTTAACTCTACCTGCCAATGATTAACCTTTCTTCTCCGGCACAGTAAATTGAGTTGACATTTCCTCTAATTTTGTGAATATCTATTTAAATATACTAAACCACAGAGAATTTGTGAAAATTAGCCTCCACAGTCCCATTGGAAAGGGACCCCAAATCCGGGCCCGTTATATTTATGTATTCAATAAAATAATTACCATACATAAATATTTTCCGGACACAAAATAAAATGTTTTCTCAAAGAAACCAACGTTAATTTGTCAATATGTGCATGTATTGTAGGTGGAGTGGTGCGGGGAGCGCATTGTGTGACGCACAGAGTGCAGTATGTAGTGCATAGGGCGCTGGATTCGACGGATTACTAACCTTCGCTCTTTCTTACGTGTCTTTATGCTGTCTTTCGTGATGACCAATGTTTTTTCTCATTTTTAGCACTTTTACACAATAATTGACACATATATTAACTTATTTACATATAAATTATTATTTTAGTGATTAATATATATTTATAATATTTATCCAACTTAAAAATCAAAAAAAGTTTACGTGTTCATGTTTGAGAATCTAAACGAGTTTACAGCACTGGAATGTGCATTTCAATTTTGGCACAGTGTGGGAAAGGTTATTATCCTATTTGTTTGCAACCATATGTCCAAATTCTATCAACCTTATAAGTTTTAAAAATTTTATGGACACCTAGTATCAAATGATAGTGTTTCTGCCTATTTTTCTCCATGCTGCTATATCAACCAAATATGTCTGATACATGCTGCATGTTCCGGACAGGAACACGCAAAAGATAGTTTGGTTCCACGTGCCCAAAACTCGAAGAAACGCACCGAAAGTTTCAGATGGCAAAGTCGTATAAAACCAATCTAGAAACGCCGGTGTAGTAGAGGTTGCCTTAAAAGGGCCAAAGAAGATCCAGAGAAAGTCCAAGTAGTCAGCAGGGTCGTTGTAGGTAGAGAGAAATGAAAGACTGGTAAAAGTGGTCCGATAGGCTCTTAAAGCACCTTCAGGTGTACTGAATTGCTCGCCGTTATGAAACTGTTTATATAGCCAAATTACAAAATCCCTTCCATAACTCCATCGTAAAACAATCAGCCAATCACAAAGCTTGCTTTGCCGATTTCAACGCTCGCGAAATCTCTGAGTGAATTTTGGTACTAATCAGTCTGACGATTGGCTGCGGAGATCGGCAGAAAGCACTTTGCTCCGACATAAAAAATCGTAAAAATAGTTTCATCGTCTTTTTGAGACGTAAATCATGTTAATTTATACAAGACTAAACCTTGCTGATAATCTAACATAGTCTATGGGACCCGCAAGGTAGAATTAACAGAGTTATTACAAGTTATGTACCGAGTGCAATCGGCTAGTTACATTAAATTCAATAAAAAATAGTTCATAAGTAGATACATGAATTTTTGTGTAATAATTATGAAGTATATTTTATAAGGCGTCTTTTGACTATAGTTTAATGAGTGAATAATTAATATTATGTTAGTTATAAACAATTTTATCAAACAAAATTCCTCCTACGTTTCTGATGTAATTTGTAGTCGTAAATATATACTTTTTGTATAGATATTTACTGGAAGAATACAATAAAGAAAGTTTTAGTTTAATTGGACTGCTGTAGCGGCCAATATTCGATTTTGACTGAAAGTCATCTTTTTCGGCACGGTATCGCTCGGCCGGTGGGGTCGATATTAGCGATTGCGCTTATGGTGAGCGTAAAAGGTCCATTTTAGGGCCACTATTTTTAATTCCCCATTTTATGTTTTCTATGCGTTTCTTGACTTTTCCTGTGTTTTTAATAAAAATTATTTTTTGAAGAATTTTGTAAAGTTTAATTTATATTTTGTGTGTACGGTGCTCCACGCACTTTTTAGTAATGATGCTCCTCCGCCAGTCTACGTCCAGTCGGTCTTGTGCGACAAGACTCTGATTTTACGGGCTGGGTACCCGTAAATCAGATGCAAGCGATATGGGGAACGGTCAGTCTGCAGCCTGCCGCCCCACTTTAATCTTCGGAATACCAGCCGGGCGCACCCAATTGGCTGGTTCTCGGAAATGTATATACCAGTCTAAATTATCACGCCTCGTGAGCGGGTCAAATTCCAGAAATATTTGGAAAATATTTCGATTTCCATACTGACCATATGTCAGTCAAAAATGCCGCGAACGGCTGATTGCTTCGAAAAGCGCATCGTCTATCGCTTTGCAAGCGATTTACTCTCTTTATTAAAAAATAAAAGATGTGACAAAAATCCATAAATATTACATTGTATATGTCAATATTTAAATCTATAATAATAAACATTATTCATAGAGTCCAAAAAATAGTGTGTCACATAAAGTCTTTTATTTCATCTGTTTACATAAACATACAAAACTGGCATTGTTTCGTGATGACGCCACCGTTCCACGGCGATCGTTTCGAACTTCTAATTCCTGTCCGAAACACTCCCCCCGTGTAGCCAGTCTGCACTCACAGGAAGGACAGGATTCCCTCAATATCTGCAATAGTGACGCCGTCACTGCGGCGCCCTGGACAGTGTGATGATTCTTGTTGCCGGTCGGGTGTATTCGCCCGCCGTGGTTCTTACTCGGACTACTCTGACTTGTCCGTCGGGTGCTACTTTTGTTTCTATCACCCTTCCCTTGGGCCATGTGTTGCGGGGGAGTGCTGGATCAGCGATGACGGCCATCTCTCCCTCTTTGATTGCGGGCGCAGGTTCTTGCCATTTGTGTCGTCGGGCTAGGGTCGGTAGGTACTCCCGCATCCACCTTCTCCAGAATAGGTCAGCCATCTGCTGAGCCATCTGCCACTGTTTCTTTAAACAGACATTTGCGTCCAATGCTCCGTAAAGGGTTAAATGTGTATTTCTGCCCGATATTCCTAGAAGCAGGTGGTTAGGAGTGATTGGCGCGTCATCCAGGGGGTCCACTGACACATGTGTCAGTGGGCGACTGTTCACTGTGTATTCTGCCTCAGCTAGTAAGGTCCTTAATGTCTCTTCCCGCGGTGCCCGCTCCTTCAGCGTGGCCTCCAGCGCACGCTTCACAGCGCGTACAAGGCTTTCCCAAGCGCCGCCCATATGTGGGGCGAGCGGGGGGTTGAAGCTCCACTGTACCCCACTTTCTGTGAGATGTCCCTGCATTCGTGGGTCGTCATGGAGTTCTGCCAGCGCGGCCGCCATTTCCTTTTCCGCGCCTCGGAAGTTAGTCCCATTATCTGAGTATAAGAGGCGTGGATGACCGCGCCGCGCGGCCATTCGTCTGATGGCGAGTATAGCTGAATCTGCAGACAGGGACTCGGCTAGTTCCAAATGTACGGCGCGTGTTGTTAAACATGTAAACAGCGCGCCGTATCTTTTTTCTCTCCTTCGGCCGATGGTAATTTGCATTGGCCCAAAATAGTCCAGACCGCAGACCGCAGTGGGACACGGAGAGTTCAGGTCGAAGCTTTTCGATCTTGGACTCTCCGTTGACCCGTGGTGTGCTTGCGGTCGGGTGGCCCAAACGGCGGAACATATCCTTTGGGAATGTACGATCATGAATGACGCGAGAGAGAATATGTTAGCAGGATTAACTGAGTTTGGAATGACCGTGACAGGACGTCCATCCAATGATGTCCTAGTGAGGAATGAAAGGAACTTCGGATGCTTCCGAGGGTTCATTCGGGTGTGGGTGTCCCGTTGGGAAATCCTGAGGGGATCTGTGCGATAAGTTTTCTTGTGTATTGGTGGTTTGACTCTGTCATTCCCCGGTGTTGTGTTAATGTGTGGGCTCCTGCATTGGACGAAGACCTGCCGGTCCTGTGCTTCCCTACCCGGATATCCAAATGTATTTTTTTTTTATATCGTATCTTTCCCTGTTAAGGGGGTGTCTGTTTGACCTTACCCATCCACTGCCGCCACCGCGAAATTCGTCTACTATGTATTATTTTCTTCTTTTGTTATTACCTTTTCTTTGTTCTTGTATTATTTTTGTATTATTTTGTATTATTTCGTATTATTTTGTATTATTTTTCTTATTTTGTTATTTTACCTTTTCTTTGTTCTTGAATTTATTTATGTATTTTTTTATGCAATAAAGACGTATCTAATGGTGTCGGTCTGTGAATGGATTTGTTTTTGCGGCCGTGCCGCCTCGCACCGGTTTATACGACCCGTGCGGGGCAGCACGGTCTTGCATTGTAGCTAAAAAAATGTCAACCTGGAGACGAATGAGAAGGACCGATATGGGAGCTTTTGCTCATAAAACGGTCCTGGGTAAGCGGTGGGTACCATTCACCAGACCGCAGTGGTGGAAAGCAGGTGTATGGTGCGCCAGCCGACAATCTGGTATCTGGCCCATCAAAGGAGGGCTCGGCTGGCTCTTCATATTGCGGCACGCCTGGCATGCCAATTTCACCCGGCGCACGGTTGGTCTCAATTTCAGCACGTAAAACTTTTCTCTGATATCGGCTACTGTTTTTTCCGTGCCCGGGTGGTTCTCGCGTTCATGATAGTAGCGCACCATTAGTCGTGTGTATGGGTGGGCGCCGTCTAGAATAACCGGCGCTCTTAATCCGGGCGGTATGCCCTCCACTGCGGTCCGCTCCAGCCGAGAACCCATTCTGATGACGTTGTGTTCATCCAGTTGTGGTGTCATCGGGTACAGTCGGCTGGTCTTTTCTATGACTTCCCCTTTCTGGAGGGCCCGTATCTCTGGCCCAAAAGCGTCTGCCTGGGTGTATTTTATCCAGGTGCGCTCGGCCTCCGTTCTTTCGTCAATTGTAATATCAGGCTGTTTTCCACTGAGGTGACGACAATTATTCACAAAACGCCGCACCCAGGCGGTAGTGCGGAGCAATCGGGTCCATGACGAAAAACGTTCTATGTCTGGGAGCGCTCCCCCCGTGTTGGTTTGTCGTACTGCTAGTACAGTGGCCGGCCTTCTCTCCATTATACTTTCATCGGGCTGCGGCCGTGCCTTTTCCTTTGGCCAGTTTGCCTCACTTCGTTTGAGGAATTCAGGCCCACTGAACCACATGCCTTCCGCGGAGAGGTCCGGAGGTTCGCCATCTCTGGTCCCGATATCGGCAGGGTTTTTCTGTGTCGGCACCCATCTCCAAGCCTCAGCGTCTGTTAATTCGTCGATCTCGCCGAGTCTGTTTGCGACGAACGCCGAGTAGGACCGGGGGTCGGTCCGCAGCCAACATAAGACCGTTGTTGAGTCGGTCCAAAATACAGTTCGTATTATATGGCAGCGGTGTTCTTTTCTGATGGTAGCTGCTAGTCGGGCGGCCAATAGTGCTGCCTGTAGTTCCATGCGTGGTATTGAGAGTGGCTTTAGTGGCGCGACTTTGCACTTCGCCGAGATGAAGGCTACGTTCATGCCGCCCTCTCCTGTCTCGGCGAAGTATGCCACCGCGCAACATGCCTTCTCGGACGCATCACAGAACACATGCAGTGTCACGTTGCTGCTTCGACGCGAGAGGCACTGGCGCGCTATTTGACACTCACTATTTCTTATGAGTACATTCCATGCGCGCCATTTCCCCATGTGCTCGGGATGTATTTTCTCATCCCACCCGACCTTTGAACGCCATATTTCTTGTAGAAGTATCTTCGACCGGATCAGTAAGCAGGCTAGGAAACCCACCGGGTCGAAAATACTCATCACGGCGCTCAGCAGCTGTCGTTTGGTCGGGTGGTCCGCCTCCGTCAGCTCCGGTAGGTTTACAAATTTGAAAACAAATTTATCGGAGGCGGGTTCCCACATAATCCCGAGCACTCTCTCGGTCGTTGTATCTTCTCCGATAATTCTTATCGGCTCTACGGCTCGCAGAGTTGGTTCGATGTGTTCCAATACCTCCAGACTATTGGAGGCCCAATTCACTAGATGCATATTTCCTCGACGCAATACCTCGGACACCTGTTTCATCATTGTGATTGCTTCTTCGGAAGTTTCCAAAGCGTCGAGGTAATCATCCATATAGAATGTATTTTGAACTGCTTTGGCTGCGGCTGGGAACTCGTTGGCGCTGGCATCTGCTATCCGGTTGCGGACATACTGGGCGCTGCTGGGTGAGCATGTTGCACCGAACATCATCGACGTCATTTGATATGTTGTCGGTTCTGGTTCGTTCGGTTGTCTCCACAAATATAGCTGCGCTGCTTGATCCGCCTCTCGGATTTTTATTCTAAGAAACATTTCTTTGACGTCTGCTGCCAGCGCCACTCGTCCTTCACGAAAACGGAATACACTTCCTAGTAGAGAACTTAGTAGGTCCGGCCCGGTGATCAGTGTGTCATTTAAGCTTATACCACGACATTTGCTCGCCGCATCAAACACAATACGAATTTTTCCGGGCTTATTGGCATTGAAGACAGCAAAGTGTGGTAGGTAATATTTCCCTTTCATGTTGGCTTCTTCAGCTGGTGACAGAGGGTGAGCATACCCTTTGTTCAGGTATTCGTCCATTTTTGCTCTGTATGCTTCTGCATAAGCCGCATCCTTTGCCATCTTTCTTTCAATGCCAGCCAGGCGGTTGGCGGCGCACTGGCGGCTGTCTGGCAGTTCTCTGCTATCCTTTTTCCACAGGAGGCCTGTCTCCCATTGACCGGTGGGTAGTTGTCGTGTGGTTGCTTCCATGATCGCGGTAGCTCGTGCATCCTCCTTATTGACACGGGCCGCGGCGGTTACCACCAATGAGTCGACGGCGAAGTGTTCGCGCACTAATGCCTCCAGAGTATTGTCGACTACGGGAGAAACTGCACTAGAAACTGCTAATACTGTTGCGTAATCACTATGGTTTTGTTTTCCGACAATGCCATGTATGGCCCACCCCAGGGCCGTGTGGGAGCTGATGCCGCCGCCTTGCAGTTCTTGTACCTTCCTTGTCACTATAAGGTGAGCGTGGTCTTGACCAATCAATAATTGTGGTCGCACTTCACTTATGTCGGCGTAATCTTCACACGGATGCGCGCGTTTATTGTTCACTACGTACTGTAAGGGGAGAGCGAGCTTGCGGACCGTACTCGCTCTCATCGGGTATTCGGCCCCGTCACCGCGCACGGTTACACTTATCAACTGGGACCGGTCGTCGGAAGAGCACATTCCACCAGCACCATGAATTCGTAGACTGCGGACCGGTCCCTTGGCCCCGACGGCAGTGGCCACCTCTTGCTCGATAAGGGTGACCGTCGATCCCTCATCGAGAAGCGCGTGCACTTTTATTTGCCAGCGGGGGCCACTCACCATCACTGGTATCACTTTGAGATAAACGCACTGCCTCCCTTGATAGTCACTGGTTTGTCCCACTGTTTCGTTTGTTGTTGGTGCGGGGGTTGTGGCTGCCGAGGTGTTCGTGGAACTGGCGTGTGGTGCTCTCCTTGATGGTCCCCCTTTTGGTCTCGGCTTCCCGAAACGTGGTTGGTTGTGCTGCCGGAGGTGGTGGTCCAGTTCGTGTAGTGTGTGGTGGTGGGGTTCTCTGCAACCGTGCGTCCAACATGGTTTGCTGCGACAATCGGGGGAGCGATGGCCCTTTTTCAAACAATTGTAGCAGATCTTTATTCTTCTTACTATGTTCCACCGATCTGCTACCGTCTTCCTTAAGTAGGCCTTGCATCCGGCCAAATGATGTGGTGCTATGTGATATGCAGGGCAGTTTTCATGTCGTTTTCCATCCCTCTGGGGATCCTTGTCCACCTGGCCTGTGGTGATCTGATGGACGTTACCAGTGCGGCGTGTGGTCGTCCTTTTGGTGCGACATCCAGCGTATGAGGCCATTGCCACCATGTCCGACAACCACTCGGATAGATCCTGGATGGTGATGTTGGTGAACCCGCCTTTCCTTGAAGACACCCACATCATCTTCGCACACATAGGTAGCTTGTTGACCATCTCGCTCAGTAGTTGCGGTGACGTCATATATTTGGCGTCGAAGCCTCTTACTGTTGCGACTACATTGCGGACGGCGATAGCATAGTCGATCACGGCATCATAGGGTAGGTCTTCAGTGATGCGGGGATGGCGCCGCACCTTCTCCAACATGGCATCGATGAGGTCTTCAGTGTTCCCGAAACGTTCTTGCAATGTACGCATTATTTCGGGAATGTTGTATGGGTCCACCAGTAAAGGGGCGATGGCTTCACGCGCTCGTCCCTTTAGTGAAGTCTGAAGGCGTATCAGGTTTTCTGCAACTGATAGTCCACATAGTGCAGTAGATTGTTCAAACTGAGCATGGAACGTGGGCCAGTCGAATGGGTCTCCGCTGAAGTGTGGCAGTTCTTTTGCTCCGGACTGCCTTGCCAGCATTGCTGCTACTTGCGCCTCTCCATTGCCAGTCTGGGAGCGGGTGCCCTCTGTGTGTCGGTTCCTTCGTAAGGCTTCTTCGATCCATGAAGCCACTTCGTCCTGCGGGTTGGGATGATTGCGCACCCATTCTCTTGTGAACGCGCTTGCGTCTGGACAGCGGGGGTGCTGTCCTGACTGGTTTGATGAAGTAGGCCTGCCGTTTTCTATGGCTGCTTGGTGAGCAGAATGTCTGGTCATGGTGTTTGCCCCGAAAATTTTATCAGGGCCAGCATTGATGGCTGCACTTCTAGGTGACTGCCCCATTTCAGGGCCACCGATGTTGATTGTACTTCCAGGTGACTGGCCCTTTTCAGGGCCACCGATGTTGACTGCACTTCGAAGTGACGACCCCTTTTCAGGGCCACCGATATTGACTGCACTTCGGACTGACGGGCCCTTTTCAGGGCCACCGACTATTTCCTCGTCGATTGGTGTCGCTGCTCCGGCAGCGATGTTCCCAGGTGGTGGCAGTTGTTGGGTGGTGCACATACGGATCAGGACTTCAGCGTGCTCTCGCTGTAGGTCCCGTGAGTGCTGCCGCTCTTGACGGAGCTCCGCCCTCAGTTGGCGGATGGTGTCCTCCGTCCTAGTGGAGTATCGGTCCACCTCGGAACGGGCCTGTTCCGAAGTAACTGACTCGTCGCGATGGTGTTCTTCTTCTTCTTCTGGAACGCGTCCCGATCTGGACCCAGATCGCGACATCCTCGAGTGTTGCACAGGATCCGGCTCGAAGGACCAGCTGTTCCGGACAGGAACACGCAAAAGATAGTTTGGTTCCACGTGCCCAAAACTCGAAGAAACGCACCGAAAGTTTCAGATGGCAAAGTCGTATAAAACCAATCTAGAAACGCCGGTGTAGTAGAGGTTGCCTTAAAAGGGCCAAAGAAGATCCAGAGAAAGTCCAAGTAGTCAGCAGGGTCGTTGTAGGTAGAGAGAAATGAAAGACTGGTAAAAGTGGTCCGATAGGCTCTTAAAGCACCTTCAGGTGTACTGAATTGCTCGCCGTTATGAAACTGTTTATATAGCCAAATTACAAAATCCCTTCCATAACTCCATCGTAAAACAATCAGCCAATCACAAAGCTTGCTTTGCCGATTTCAGCGCTCGCGCCATCTCTGAGTGAATTTGGGTACTAATCAGTCTGACGATTGGCTGCGGAGATCGGCAGAAAGCACTTTGCTCCGACATAAAAAATCGTAAAAATAGTTTCATCGTCTTTTTGAGACGTAAATCATGTTAATTTATACAAGACTAAACCTTGCTGATAATCTAACATAGTCTATGGGACCCGCAAGGTAGTATTAACAGAGTTATTACAAGTTATGTACCGAGTGCAATCGGCTAGTTACATTAAATTCAATAAAAATAGTTCTTAAGTAGATACATGAATTTTTGTGTAATAATTATGAAGTATATTTTATAAGGCGTCTTTTGACTATAGTTTAATGAGTGAATAATTAATATTATGTTAGTTATAAACAATTTTATCAAACAAAATTCCTCCTACGTTTCTGATGTAATTTGTAGTCGTAAATATATACTTTTTGTATAGATATTTACTGGAAGAATACAATAAAGAAAGTTTTAGTTTAATTGGACTGCTGTAGCGGCCAATATTCGATTTTGACTGAAAGTCATCTTTTTCGGCACGGTATCGCTCGGCCGGTGGGGTCGATATTAGCGATTGCGCTTATGTTGAGCGTAAAAGGTCCATTTTAGGGCCACTATTTTTAATTCCTCATTTTATGTTTTCTATGCGTTTCTTGACTTTTCCTGTGTTTTTAATAAAAATTATTTTTTGAAGAATTTTGTAAAGTTTAATTTATATTTTGTGTGTACGGTGCTCCACGCACTTTTTAGTAATGATGCTCCTCCGCCAGTCTACGTCCAGTCGGTCTTGTGCGACAAGACTCTGATTTTACGGGCTGGGGACCCGTAAATCAGATGCAAGCGATATGGGGAACGGTCAGTCTGCAGCCTGCCGCCCCACTTTAATCTTCGGAATACCAGCCGGGCGCACCCAATTGGCTGGTTCTCGGAAATGTATATACCAGTCTAAATTATCACGCCTCGTGAGCGGGTCAAATTCCAGAAATATTTGGAAAATATTTCGATTTCCATACTGACCCTATGTCAGTCAAAAATGCCGCGAACGGCTGATTGCTTCGAAAAGCGCATCGTCTATCGCTTTGCAAGCGATTTACTCTCTTTATTAAAAAATAAAAGATGTGACAAAAAATCCATAAATATTACATTGTATATGTCAATATTTAAATCTATAATAATAAACATTATTCATAGAGTCCAAAAAATAGTGTGTCACATAAAGTCTTTTATTTCATCTGTTTACATAAACATTCAAAACTGGCATTGTTTCGTGATGACGCCACCGTTCCACGGCGATCGTTTCGAACTTCTAATTCCTGTCCGAAACATCTTGATAATATCGAAGGCATTATTGTTAACATTATTTCTGTGAAATTAAGTTTTGAATTTAATAACATTTTAACATCGAAAATGTTATTGGTATTGAGGACACTTTAATTTGTCAAGCCATAGTGTAATTACTCCCAAATCCACATGATTTTTTGTATATCGTTCCCGACTATAAAATATTTTCACGTGTCTTTGTTTTCGTCGCCTTTTGTCGTGGCTTTGGGAGACAAATTAAAATACGGGAAATTGATTAGCGATTTATTAATTTATTTCTGATTAATTACGAGTATTTAATTTAATTGTCAAAGTCACTTAACTCGAATTAAATTATGCACTATTCTTGAATTTACATTAATTCGCAATTTATCACTCGTTTATGAACACTTTATCATCGCTGGGTAACACTTTATTTATTAATTGCTAGAACATTCCATTTGAATATCGCACTTATTTAAATCGCCATTTAGGTACTTCGCTCGATCATTTCGCTTAATATCGGTCTCTCCGATTATCTCACGACTGGCCACCCTGGCCGTCATACCTGATATCGCGGCTGATATCGCACCGAAATAAATGTTAAAACAAACTCAATCTACGCAGCTCTCGGTCCCGCTTTATATACGCAATACGTTGATCTTACGAACTGTCGAGATTATTTTATTTTCTAGTATTTACGATCTTGTTGTTATCGACATATTACGTAAGATTCTGTACGTAATCTGTTTAACCATCTCGTTTCTAAGTAATTATTGACAATATTAAATTTATGTAAATATATTAGAAAATAATATTGTATTAAAAATTAAACCTTTTAGACTGGTAAAACACATATAATTCTACAAATCGATTAGCGTTTATGAAAAAAGTGAACAGGTAACAACAGAAATGGCGAAGAATAATTGCCCAGCAAGTTTTCTATGAATTTGTATGCAAGTGCAACAAAATTATACCTTAGAACCAGGGGCGTGTGGTGGGAACAAGAAGAATGACTTTTATTTAACTGTATATTTGAGGAAAAAATATAGAAATTAAATATTTATCTGGAAGAGTATTATGAAATATCTGAATAATATGTTAATTATTGTGATAGGAATATTACGAGATATATCTCTTATTTCGTTTTTTTTTCAAAATACATGCTTAGGAAAAAGTCATGCGTCTTGTTCCCACTGCACGCCCCTGCTTAGAACCATACTGTAATAATCGCTGTTCTTTATCGCTTAAAATCCGACACAATGCAGTTCTAAGTTAAACTTATCACGGTAATTGAACAAAATGTAACCACACTTGTTAAAGAGGACCGCACATGACTCCTGTAAACATTACTGGGTGTGGGTCCTGCATGCCACCACGCGTGAGAGAACTAATCTACGCTGCCACCAAATTCTCCATAATCTCCATAACAATTGATAACTAGCTGTAACCCATCAATGACGTACGTTTACATGTCGGTTCATAAAAAATAAGTATTTATTTATTTAAAAAATAAAAAAAGTAGTCATGTTAGTAGGTACGGATAGACAGACAAAAAAATTACATATTATTATTGTGATAATAACATAATACTTTTTTACGCGTGGGATTTTTGTCGTGGACATTTTTTATTTGGACATATCGTTGAATATTTTGTCCTTGGACCTTTTATCGTTGGACTAAATATCCGTGGATCTTTTGTCGTTATAACTTATCTCCGTGAACATTTTGTTGTTGAACAAAATGTCCGTGGCCCTTTTTTCGTTGAACCAAATGTCCGTGAACCTTTTGTCGTTGAACCAAATGTCCGTGGACCTTTTATCGAAAATCGAGGATTTTTTTGAGTTACGGACTGTTCCCCACGGAAACAATAAATAGCAGGTGCGGTCCGCTGAGTTCGCTTCCGAAGCCGCCGATGTACTCGCAGGCCGGGAGTGTAGAGCGCAGAAAATTCTTCAAGTCCAGAATCCGTGCCAAGTCGTCGCCTCAGGTGGTAAAACAAGTCCAATAAATCCAAAATCGTAGCCAAGTCCAAATGCAGAAGTCAGTAGAAAATCCAGAGTCCAAATCCAAAGAAGAAAAGCAGGGGTCAAGCAGGGTGAGAAGTAAAAGCCAGAATAAAATGTTCCAGCAGGCGTACTCGGCAGAGGCTCCCAGCAGAATGAGGCTCTCGCCCGCCCGGCGCAGTATTTATACAGTGCGGAAAGCTTCCCCCTGACTCGCGCCGCCGACCAATCAGCGCGCTTGACTCTCCGGGCGCTTCGAGCGCAAAACAACGGCCTCCGATGCCGATTCGCCGATTAAAATTGAATATTTTAATCGATAGCAAATTAAACGCCCCCCCCGGGGATTTTAACACATCATCTATACCAATCTATGTCTTGCTCCAGCCGCACGGCGCCATCGTGGCGCCGGGTTTTTTCCATTAACCCGCGCGGGCTGCGGACAGGCGGCACGGTCGGCGAGTGTATCAGGGCCCAC